>JANLJB010000732.1:2271-17594 GCA_026212285.1 Bursera cuneata
ACACAAAAATAAAGAATGAAATTCATAGTTTAAATAGATTTCAATTATTTCTTTTCATCCATTAAAGATTTCAATACAATTGGAGAAGTGCTATATTTTTTTCCAGGCAATGCAGTCACAATGCGTCTGCCTGGACTTCTTTTAGTCTAGGCAATGTATATGTAGTAGAACAATTGCCACCCAGAATTTTGTTGTAACCAGATGTTTTACAACATAGAAATATTTCTAGCTTTTGGCCATCGTAGCAACATCTTAATTTCGAGAAAGAAAAAACTAAAAAATGCAAGTCTATTTTTGTATTAAAAAGGGTGTGTAGAGTAATATTTTAATGTTTAAATTTTATAAATGGGTTTAGAGAGAATTTAGGTGTTAGAGGAATAAAATCAATGCAAACAGCCCCACCCTCTTTATTGAGACTCGTACGTCTTTCACACTAAAGGAACATACAACCATACCGCTTGAATTATGTTGACTATAGTCGTTCACCACACTTCAATCTAGNGTGGAAGGAAACAATCTCATTCCTCTAATCAAGTAGAAGGAATGCCTGTATCATATGTTAGAAGGAAGTCCCTTTTGAGTTCAACGAGGCAATCCGCATTGCCTCAAGGTGAAACTAGGAAACACAACATTGTGACCTATGATAAGCTGATAAACAACTTCTGATTTTTGAAAAACCAATAACAAGCTATGGAGTTGTCTGAAAAGATTGCCCAGAAAAAAAATAGTGAAACTAGCTAAGTTTGGGATTCGGTTCCTTCCAGTATTAAGAAAAACTAGTAATTGGCAAGAAAGCTTAGGCAAACTCTAGGTAATACCGAAAGAATAATTTTTATTTACCAAACCAGCTCGGGATCATCTGAAAAGCATGAAAATCAGCCCCAAAAATGTTTTATCATAAGAAAATCATCAAAGCATTTTCTAAGGGAAAGCTGCGTGTTTGGGTCTAGATTTTCTACATATGAAAAATAATCGATGAAAGTTTGGTTTTATGAGTTTTGGGAGATGAAAGAAGAGTAAAAAAAGGTTGTTTCTGTTGTGCGTGTCTAAGGATGACATTTTTTGGTCACTAGAGTCCTAAAGATGAAAACTGAATGAAAAACCCTATGAATAATCATGCGCATTATTGTTCTTGAAGAGTTTTGTGAGTGATAAGTCTTGGAATAATAGTATTTCCATAGATTGGAGTCCTGTCTCTTCTAAGGGTTATCCTAAATGAAGATAATTAAATAAATAATAAAAAGAGATAAATTGTTAGAACATTTACTAAATAAATAAATAACATATTCTTAAATTATAAAAGGAAAATAAATATTAGGTGATTTAGGAGAATCCTACTTCTACTAGAAAAGTTATAAGAATCCTATTTTAAATAACAATATTTTTCTTGGAAAGGAAGTGAATTTCTATTTAAACTAGGAAAATAAAATAGGAGAAGACTTGAAAACTATATAAAGTCTTAGTCCCACATTACTTAAAAATAACTAAGTGACTTGAGGACCTATGTAAAGGAATCTACTACTTGGTTTTCAAACTCACCCCAATTAGAAACACTTCCAGCATGGTTTAGCTTTAGGTAAAATTCCTCTCCATGACATGAAAGTGAAGATACCTGGGTAGAGTGTGGGTGTAGGATGAGTCATTGGGAGAGAGGTAAAAATCTATGTGATTGTAACAATTTTTCATATAATGAAAGTTCTCTTGTCTTTAACAGCCCATAGTTTTTTTTCTGTTTGGAGTTTTTAACGTAAATCTTTGTGTTGTAGTTATTGTGTTATTCTCTATTTTGTTTTATTTTTTTTATAATTGTTGATCTTTCTACACAAGGAGGGTCTAGGGGTGGATTTGGAATAATTCTTTAAGGTTAACTTGAGATGTCCAAATTCTTAACAAGTGGCATCAAAGTGAGTTTGCTTCCTTGGTGGTGCATTGGAGTTTTGTGTGGTAGCATGAATATTTAAGATCAAGGAAAGTTTTGCTTGGAGATTGGATTTTAAGTAGGAACAGTTAGTGACCTCCCCAATCTTTTCACCTATTGGATACTATTCACATCCATGGTAAAACATGCCAAACTAAGAATGCAAGGTAGAAATTACAAAAGGTGGTTAAACCAATTTTGGTTGAGATGGAGTTATTGAATAATATTTTTTTGGCTTGTGGTAAGTACAAGTCAAGAATTTTTCGACAGTCTAGGTCACACAAGGTAGGTGTGGACAATCTTGGCACCTAAAGTAAGTTGTCGAAAAAAAAAAGAGCAAGTTTGACGTAAAGCTTTAAGTCAATATGTAGAGATACTGACTTTGCGCAAGAAGTGTGTCCTTTTTATCTATGAGAGACAAAGATAACATATGTGGTTTTAGAGGATATGATGTTCCTTATGACATGTGAAGTCAAGTTGTCATGATAAAAGATGGGTTACTATCGACAAGTTCACAAGTTTACACATAGGCATTGGTTTGGTTTTGATGCAATGTGTGTGGTGGTGAAAGAAATGTCAAAGGCTAAGGAATTCCAACAAGAGCAAATTTGGGGTTGCACCATATATTTTCAGCAAGGATCTTTAGATATGAAGTCAAAGTAAAATTCTTAGAATGATTTATTTTGAGTGGGTATACTCTTTATGATGGAGTATGATAATTCTTTGGTTTGAGGATTGTGATTGTCAATAAGAGATATATTTTTCTTTTAGGATTTAAGAATATGTTATTTATTTATTTAGCCAATATTCTAACAACTCCACCTTACCTAAATAAATCACTAACATAAATCCTATTGAAAATAGGAGAATCCTACTTCTATTAGGAAAGTAATAATAATCTTATTTTAAATAGAAAAGTTTTACTTGGAAAAGAAGTGGATTTCTATTTCAACTAGGAAAATAAAAGATGAGAAGACTTAGAAAACTATATAAAGTCTTAATCCTAATTGCTTAGAAATAACTAGGAAGAGGACTCGAAGACCTATATAAAGGAGTCTACTTTTTGGTTCAAACGCACCCCAATTAGAAATATGTCAAGCATATTTTAGCTTTAGGTAAAATTCTTCTTTAGAGAGGTGGTGTCAATTCCTCTTTATGAGTTGAAAGTGAAAATGCTTAGATAAAGTGTAGGTATATTGGAGTCAAATGGATGAGTCATTCAGAGAGAGATAAAATTATATATGATTGTAACAATTTTTTATATAGTGAAAGTTCTCTTGTCTTTGAGAGCGTATGGTTTTTCTCTGATTTAGAGTTTTTCACGTAAATTTTTGTGTTGTGGTAATTGTGTTATTCTCTATTTTATTTATTTCTTTATTATTGTTGATATTTCTACACTATAAGGGTATTGGGGTGGATTTAAAATTATTCTCTAAGGTTAATTTAAGAGGTCCAAATTCTCAACATAAATAATGGTTAAAGTAAGATAAATAATAAATAAAACAGATAATTAGTATTTAGAATGAAATAAAATTATTATGGATAAAGAAGAGTTTTTGTAAAATAAAATATTTTATATATAATTAAAATATAGAAGAGAATTTGACAATTAATTGATATTAACAAAAAAAAAATTATCAATTGTTAACTGAACATTGCATGTGTATTAGTGTCCATGAACAATATTATGGACAATACATGTAAGCAGTGACATGTAAACAGTATTTTGAAACAATATCTTGTGAACAATATACATAAAAAAATATTAAAATAAATAAATAAGTTTGGGTTATTCTAACTTTGACAAATACTCCATGTGTCATTGGGCTGTGAATGCCTTATGGTTAGAACCCTTGAAGTGGGTCATAATCTAAAAATACATTTTGGGCTTAATAAAACTTACTTACCTTGTTCTGCCCCAACTGTACCTCAACCCACCAGTGTGCCCCATTGGTGGCTTGGGTCAACTTGGCTTTAGAAGGGTTTTCAAGCCTTAACAGACAAGACTTCAAATACTTAGTATGCTGTACGTATGATATATGGGATTAGCAACCAATATTTGGATACTATATGGTGATAGTTCATAGTAGGTTGAATAGCTGGTTGTAGACTGATAATGGATGGATATCTTGTTCACTGAAGAGAGACCTTTAATGATGATTTGGCGCTATATTTTGTGGTATATTATATTTGGATTGGATTTTTCATTGGCCTTTAGGTTTGGTTCCAAATCGACCTCAACACTCTTATTATTTGAAATAAATTCAATTAAAACTCTAATTTAGATTTACGTCTCTTATACTATAAAGTTTAAAAACAATAAAAAAAAAATCATAATTTTTCCAAACTAAGAGTAAGACTAAAGAAAAAAATATAATTTCCCAAAATAATTGTCTTACGTCAAAAATTTATTAGAGCACAGGTGGACCTACGTAGGGACCCAGAGGGTTCAAACCCCTCCTGAGTTCTTCAATTACAGTTATACTTCCTCATTTTCATTAATTACATTCGTACCTTTANTATAAAAAAAACGGGATAAATACATAGACACCTCCGAGGTTTAGTATAAGTAACAAACTCACCCCTGTTATTCATAAAGTAACATAAAAACCCCTATTTTGATATTTTAAGTAACATTAAGACCCCTATTTTCATGTGTCAAGACCCCCATGTTTTCTAATTCTAGGGGTCTTTATGTTACTTTATGAATAACAGGGGTGAATTTGTTACTTAGATTAAACCTTGGGGGTGTCTATGTATTTGCCCCTAAAAAAAACTAATTAAACTTTTATGATTGCTTTTTGTTTTTTTCCTTTTTCTAGAAGTTACCGTTCTACTAATTTNTTCCAGCTGTAATAGCTTCACTAAATCATACAATCTAACGGAAGATGAATGATACCTGCTTGTATATATTGAGAAAGATAATTTTTAGAGCATTGATAATGAGATAATTATATAATATTTTTAAAATATGAAACCTTATAGGGGATAATTATGATTTTATATTTGTTGAATAAATTAACAACAGAATATTAGTATTTTATATTTTAGATTTTGTTTTATTATGTTATAATATTTATTCTAAGGAGTAAAGTTCATTATGTCCCTCTAATCTAGGTGCACCTTTTTTGTCAATAAATTTTCTTATATCATACTTTATCAAACAAATTATATATATTAAATTTACAATGTGATTCTTTGATAAAATCTTGGGTTTGGTACTTTATTAGAGAGGAATATAAAAGAATTATTATAACACATATATTCAAAATAATTAAGGTAAAAATATCAATGAGAAATTAATAACAATTAAGTCGTAGTACAAATAGCATTAGGAAGCCTTATAAGCTCGAGGTTTATCCCTTGAATGAATTAGTGTGAAGGGGTTGCTGCAAGTGTACAATGAGGCTGTTGACTCGAACATAAATTCAGTTTTAAGGCATAAACGCACTGCATGTGTACCACGAAATTTCTCTATTTAATTAGTAAAGCTAAAATCAAGGTTGTGGACATTTCTTTTGACTACTATTAATGAGCTTCAGTATCTCCCCTTGTAAATTAATACTACTCTCATTCTAGATTATTTTTTTATTTCCTAAATTTCTAATGTGATAGTCTTCACAGTTAATTAATAAAATTCCTTCAATATTATTATTTTTATTTCAATGGACAAAGTATATAATATAAACAGCAAAATATGTTCATGTAAGACATTTTATGTTGGATATCCAAAATAAATCCAAAATTCATCCAAAATATTTAATTAATCGGATATAATAAAAATAAAAAAGTTTGTAAATACACTAATTCAAAATATCAATTATATCCTTTATGGATCTAGCAAATAAATTGAATTTGTTGGTTTTTTAAAATTCTCAATATTTAATTATTAATTAAATAAACCACAAAGACATAATAATCAATATTTAATTTATTGATATATGTTCAGTATACTGAAAATTAATTCTGATGAATCTAACAAATAAATTGAATTAATAATATGTATTATATATCAAATGGATTTAAAAAAAATTTATAAGTATTTATAATAGTACTTAAGAGACTCAAAACAATAAAAAATCCCAGTTCCATTGCTCCTTTTTGATACCTTTTATTTTTTGTCTACTTGAAGGTAATTTCAATGTTTGTAATTTTGTTTGTTTAATTTTTTATATTGTATTAGATAGAACCCCCCCCTTTTTTTTTCTAGATTTATCTCGCATTAATAATTCAACCCCCTATGGCCTCTGTAAATATTTCATGAATGATTCTTGAGTTACTTTTCATCTAACTAAGAAAACAAATTTGCACAAGAGTTGCTACAAAGATTAATAAAGGTTAGTAATGAATAAATGTTAGTTGTGCGAGATCAATCAAAATATACACGAAATCAATATATTTATATGATTCATATTAAAAACATTGAACTAGATTTGGCAGGGCTATGCCAGGTCGTTGCAATAGTGCAACACAAAGGCAACATACAGGGCTCCAATAGCAAGCTTAAGATTTTTGACAATTGATATATTTGATATTACTGTCGTATTTGTCGTGTTATGGCAATGGGTTTTTGGATTGTTAGCTTTTGAATGTTCAAAAATTATAGCTGGTCTTTTGGATTATATGCACTTGGGAAGCTTTTTGGATTGGTAGCTTTTGATTGTTTTTACATTATCTATGGATATTTTATGTTTTTATATTACTTGAAAGTTTTTTTGGATTGTTACCTTTGATTGTATGCACTTCAATATTTTCAATTTTGTTGAGCAATGTTTAATTTTAAAAAGTTATTCGTAGAAGCATAATATTAAATAAATATAACTGCACAACGCACGGGCTTTGTACTTAGTTAGTTATAGAGTAATTCAATCCCTTTTAGGTATTCAAATAATGTTGTAATAAAATTGGTAAATTTCCGATATGATTAATTTTATTGACTATCCTTAAATTTTAAACTAATTTTACTTGCATACATCTTTTACATTTCATTTAAGGGCCTCCCATGTGTTTGAGGAAATCCATCACCGACCACCTTGACCCTTTATGCCTTTCAATTGTAAAACTTTGGAAGGGTAAAGTTTTCTTTTAACCTAAATTTCCTCTTGTTATATTTTAACTGTATTTAATTAAGGGAATTTTGCCAAAATAGCCTCATGGAGGGGGTCAAATTGAAAAATAGCCCTCTTTCAATAACTCTCTTATCCCTCTAGCCAATTGCTACAGTTAAYGAGTTGATTTGCCTAAAATGCCCCTATCAATTCCATTACTTACCTCCCACCATTTTTTTTAAAATGCTCTCTCTCTCTCTCTCTACAACCCGGCCATTTAGCCAGAGTTGATCGTCCARTAACGCCGCCATTCAACCTTTGCATTTCAGCCGTCGCCGTGCAACCGTCGTCTTTTCAGTCATTCAACCGTTGCCATGCATTACTCTCTTTCTCTCTCTATAACCCCGTCGTTCATCCAGAGTTGGTGGAGCAGTCACGCCACCGTTCAATCATTCAGCCATCACGGTGCAGTCGTCGTCGTTTAGCCTTTCATGCCACTCAATTACACCATTCACTCGATTTGGCGATTTGGAACAGTGGATGGAAAAAATAACTGCTCTTTCATGGTCGTAGTGTAGGACTTTCAAGGTCGTAGTGTAGGACTTTGTTGTAGCTTAGGACTTTCACGGTCGTAGTATAGGACTTTCACGATCGTAGTGTAGGACTTTCACGGTCCTAGTGTAGGACTTTCACGATCGTAGCTTAGGACTTTCATGATCCTGGTGTAGGACTTTCACGGTCGGGTTTCCAGTAATGATGAAGACCATGGATGTAGCACGATTCGTTCATCAGTGTCCACTTTTGGAAGGTGCTAACAAGGAAAATGAATGTTTGTTTTGTAGTAAAGGCTTCTCCTAGTGTAACCTTCAATTTGAAGATGTCGTTAGATGAATTTTATAGAGCTAATGACACTAACATATCATCCTTAAGGCCAATTCAATTGGTGAAGGAGAAGCTAACAAAAAGACAACGAAAGATGTTCTAGAAGACATGCTTTGGTCACCTACTAGGCATCGACGATGGTTTGAGCTGCCCCATTTAGCTCATCCATAACATTTTATTGAGAGAGGTAAAAAATGAAGGTCTAGCCAGGGGATGTGGTTGTTGGTTTCAGGAAATATCACAATACTTTTTATTATTTCTGATGTGGTATGTGTATGTACATGTCGTAATACTATTTTATTATTATTACCAAGAAAGACAATATGGTTAAGTGCCTACGAGTTTGGCATCATAACTGGATTGAGTTTTGGTAAGATACCCCGTGGTAGTCAGAAGACAGTGACTACGTTACGAGATCTGTACTTCTGGGAGAACATTATGGTTACAGAGATAGAGCAAACAATTAACAGGCTGTGCTTCAAGACAATTCCGAATGACCATGCAGTAAAACTGGCATTGTATTATCTATTTAAGAGGTTTTTACTGCCCAAGAGTAGAAAATGGAGAATATCACTTACATGGTTATCTCTCTTTGATAACCTTGAGGAGTCAATACATATCCTCGAGGTTGAGTGGCATACGATTTGCTAGTTGAAGAGATGATGAAGGTGCTTAATGGTCGATATATCCGTTATAAGGAGAGAGACAGTGCGAACCCAAAGCACGAGGCCGAGGGATACTATATCTTTGGATGCTGCTTCACTTTCCTTGTAAGTTTTTAGCAATTATATATCGTTCTTCGCCTTAAGTTATATAAGTTATTGTTGCTTACTTCATTTTATCTTTGTTATGTATAGGTTTGCACTTATGAAGCGATTCCTTATGCCGGGAGGATATACGGTTCGGCCCTTATAGACTGTCGACTGTGCCCAGGATACTGAAGTGGCATACGACCCGATCTCTGAGCCACAACGAAGTCGCTGGCAATGTTTTCAAGATTCATGAGGTATACCATCCATTTCAGTTGTATCTCAAATTATGTTTAGTTAATTTTCGCTACATTATACTTTATAATATTGGACCAAACTATTAATGCTACGGTAATTTTCGTGTTGTAGGGTATGGAGCCTATTTCCATATTCATTGCCATATATAAGGAGATGGCAACGTCCTGATACTAGCAGTTAAGGTCTACGGTTGGTGAGACCATAGGGACTCATTTGGTGGAGGCCACTACTCAGATGATTATAAACATAAATCTACATGTCGGTTCACTATATGAGGTTCATCACACAGACCAGTATAAGGATGATGTCACACCCCGAACTAATCCACCCTAGACTGAGGATGACATTGAGGATGCTTGGATGTACTCTACAGATGATCCTCATACATTGGTGAGTTTTGTTTTCTTATTTGTTTTACCATTTGTTTATTTATCAGTTCGTTAACATTCTTGTTTGCATAATTGTACAAACTTTTGGTCAATCCCTGTATATTGATCAATTGTTCCAACAGCTCACTGAGCTCATAGTGGAGAGTCATGATTCCCTCGGTCAGAAGATTGATGTGATAAATAATCGCATCAATCTTCTAGAGGCCAAGTATGATATGTCCCTCTACATGCTGTTTTCCAAGCTCCAGGCCTTGTGCGGGGAGACCAAGGATGATACGATAATAATTTCTTACGTAAAAAACTGTCACGTTATACAATTAATCGTCGTATTTTACTCTTTGTAGGGCCATCCTAATGAGCCGATTATTAGACCAAGACCATCTTCCTATGATCTTGTCACTGATCATACGGGATAGGCTACGGATGAACTGATCACTCATCTTACTGTTGACAATCCCACGTTATACCTTAAAACTCTTTATGTTAATTATATCTATCCCCTAATGACCAAGGCTCTAACTTAACTATTCTGACCGTGTCTCCTCAGGAACATGCTGTCCACGGTGACGACTCTGACTTCTTTATCGCTTCTAAGTCACAGAGCACAATTGTTGACATGGTAATGTGACCAGGAACATAAATTTTTGTATTGTTTCATTATTTTTTTAATACCTACCATGCTATTTAGGGTTCCCGAGAAGAGCCAATTATCGTTAACTCGCAACCAGAAACGGAGCCAGAAATTGGGAAGAAGAGCATGCAGGACAAACCCAACCCTTCTATCACTTCTGAGCCATGGAGCGCTGATGTTGTATGGTAACGTGACAACAAATCTAAATTTAAAACTGTCTCATAGTTTTTTTGTTGATACTTACCATGTTGTGTAGGTTTCTTAAGATGAGCCAATTGTCGTTGCATCTCATCCAGAAACGAAGCCGATAAGGGCAAATAAGAACATGTTTGGGAGAAATTAAAGAGAGACAGATAACTCATTTCCCCGTATACCGAAGGGAAGCCACAAAGAAGAGATAAAGGTTATGGGACCATGCCTAACCCTGACTTACACTCCTCCACCTGTAGATGTAGACCCGACCGGGATGATGTACGATCCGTATACGGTACTGTTAGATGCGGACTTGGCTGCATTCCAGGCGTGGCTAGGTAGCACAAATCCTAAAAAGGTCGTTGACTGCGGCATTTGCTACGCAACGCCAACCTGGTTTATACAGATGATGAATACAGAGAAGTGGCTCGAGGGCGATATTAGTATGATTATATGTTTTTATATTTATTTTAAAAACCCATGTCAAGATCTAATGTAAATTAAATTGGACTTTGTAGCATGTGAACACGTGGATATACATGGTTCGGATGTGGTAGAAGAAAAATCCTCTACATGTGCGTCATGTACTACGATGTTGGACACCTACTATGTGGTAAGCATGAGTTCAAGATTCCATTATTATTCCAATATTTTATGTTTAATGAAATTCATTTGTGTTATTGATGATGTTATATACTAACTAATCATGTTTTCCACGTTGTAGTCCTGGTTGGATTTGTTTTGGAGACTACAGAGAGAGGAAATCATAACCGTTGATATCCCCCATCACTTTAATAAGTGTTGTACCCCACTTTGATAAGTGTGTATCTGTTTTGGATGCTAACTCACGACATTTGTAAAACCAATCTTGCAGGGTTGCCCTGAAGAACTCAATCATGACAACAATCGACAATTGTCTAGCATTGGCAAACACTTTATTCATAGACTCTATAATGTTCATAGCGTTTTCCTGAAAAGTAAGATCGGGCCTATTTATCGAATTCAATTTCTTTAAGCTTGTTTGCCCCTCTAGGTGATAATGATTTAAGCTTTAAAAAGTGATCATAGAAATTTGAAGCACGGTACGTCTTTGCACAAATGTAGTACAACGATTCAAGTTCATCGTTGAACTTATAATTGGCCTTGAGATTTTGACATATGTGATGAATATAGAAACCATGGATAGCATTCAAAAATACAGTCTTAACGCCTTTTATAATGATATTATGACAATCAGATATAATAACAAGGTCTTCGACATGCCCTATTTGTTCATACAGCCTTCGTAAGAACCGCTCCCACGATAAATCATTTTCTGAATCACCCACACCAAAGGCCAACGAAAAAATTTGTTCATTGGCATCCTTACACGAATCACTAAAAAGTATACCTCGATACTTTCCTTTTAAGAATGTACTGTCTATTACAACAAGTAGTCTAATTGTAGAGAAGAATTTTAGCTTTGAAGCATTCAACATCATAAACTAATGTAGGAAATAGTTATCATCTTCTGTTACAAGATGAGTGACGGTACTAGGATTCATAGCTTCTACCATATAGTTGTATTAAGGTAATAATGCAAACGACTTAGTCGGATCTCCTAGTAATTATGCAAGGGTAGACTCCTTCACCCTTCATGCCATGTTGTAGGAGATGTCAATGCCAAGTTCATCTTAGACATATTATATAATTTCCCTTGGGCAGTAGATCCTTGAACAATCTTGAAATTGTTTTTTGAACATACATCTAATGAAATGAGCATATGCTTGCCTATAATCTAGGAGAATTTGTGACTGCTCAATTTTTTTTTACTTACCACATATCATCAGCTTGTTCTTTTTTTATCTTCGTAGCTCTAATCCTCCATTTACAATTTTTAAGCCGACACATTACCTCAAATCAGCTCTTGGTTGACATAAAGATGACAAACTTGAAGTTCTTATTGGTTGCAACTAATGCCAACTTTGTACGAAGTTCCAACTTATTTATAAATATCTCACCAACTTGTATATTCAATCTGTCGTTGACATACAAACTAGAATCAACAAAGTCTATGGATGGAGTTGCATTGCAATTGGTGGCAACCATCGAAATGTCTCTGGCCCAATCTCTGTAATAGAACTTGTGTTACAATTGATGTTTGCATATGATTGGGATGAAATATGATTAAAAGATGAAGGGTTATTGTTATCCTCTGGATCATCATAGTTAACATCTATTTAAACAGCAAAATGATCATCTTAGATTCGATCTTTATCTACAAATTCATCGTCCCGTACGAAGTCATCCTTTGTAGAATTACCATCATATGGCATACAATGTCCTATCACTGCTGTTTTATGTAACTCTTTGTTAATGGTAGGCACATCATCAGGCAAATTATTGGAGGTATCATTGACAAATTATTCAATATCAGACATTATGCTTGTATCATTCATCAATGGGGGGGAAGGTATTGACAATGTTGTCTCATCTTCTTGTGCAAAATGGGATGAAAAAGTTACAGGTATTGAATTAATTCTTCAATTACAAGCACTGTGAGAGTGAAACGACAGTTTTATCAAAGCATTTCTATCCCATGAAACCTTTTTTCGAATCGGAATGGTTGGACTAACTAACTTTATCAACTTTTTTCTCCACTATCACCATAAGAGGAACAAATTTTATCTATCATGCGACTATTCTCAATAAAAAAACAAATATCTGTATCACTTTCCAAATAAATAATGGGGGAAGGTTTTTAGTTGATGTATAGAAATCTAGTTGACAAAGACATAGTATAATTTGTTTGATCAAACCCAAGTTCCATATATAATAAATCTAAAAACTGCTTAAATCTGATATCCTTGGAGACTAATAACCCCCTAATCTTACCACCAGCATACTCAACATCACCATGTGCTTGTGTCTCCCAACGTCCACTGTAATGGACAATGATAGAAGTTTCAATTATCTAGTGACTAAAACCAATATAGTTAGAAGTCTAACCAGAAACTAGGAAGCTTGAAAATTTTACAAAACTTGAAAGCATAAAAAGAATTTGGACAATTAACTGTTAGGACCGTGGAGGTCGTATTAAGATCGTGGATGTCGGGCAGAGACCTACATGGTTTTGTTCGATCTCCAAGGTCCTACTGTTTTTCTATAAAATCTCATCGACTTCGATGTTGAATTATAGAGAATTGTAACAACGTGCACAGACACCAGAACTTTGAAAGATTATGCGAAATCAACAAAAACTTATCTCAAACTTAGAGAAACATTCATCTAAACTTAATATCAAAACTTCATACATCAAAACCAATTACCACAAATCAACATACTAAATAAATTTAGTCAAAATGAAGAAGAAAAGTGTACAATAAGCTACTGATGACTTACAATAGATTAAAAGAGTGATCCGTAGGATGTCTTGAAGAGAGAATCGATTATCAAGAGAGAGTGGAATGAGAGTGTTCTAAAATATGTATATTAAAGAGATAGGGGCATTTTAGGTAAATCAACTCATTTACTGTAGCAATTGGCTAGAGGGATAAGAGAGTTATTTAAGGGGGGCTATTTTTCAATTTGACCTCCTCAAAGAGGCTATTTTGGCAAAATTCCCTTTAATTAATTTATGATTATTATTAATATTATTGTTTTAAAAAAGAACACTTTATGTAGGATTGTGGGTGAAGGTGTTAGCGAAAGGCAAGTTTCTATCTTTTCCTGAAGAAAGGGATATTAAGCTTTGAAAAATTTAGCCATTGTTGTAGAGATAGAAAGAGAGAGAGAAAGGCATGATGGTTAAGTAAATGAGCAAATATCAAAACACTCTCATATTGCATCAATTTGTTTTGCCCCCCCTAAAATACTCCTCTTTTTCTTTTCGTTTCTCTATTCTTTCTCCCTCTAGCAAGTCTTTCCTTCTTTCTTTCTAAGACAATGTTACGAGAGAAAGATCTCTCAACTAATCTTCTTGCAACGAAAAGAACTGTGTTACCAACAAGCTCTCCAAACCCAACCTAATCGAGAAAATGAGTATACTTGAAAAGGGTGTTGCATGAATCTTATATATGGGTTCCTTTCAAAACCCTCAAAACCTACCAATTTTGCCTCTTAAGAGCTCACTCTTAGAAACCTCTATGAGAATCCAAAACTAGGTTGTTCGTTTCCTAAGAAAATGTTGACGGAAGGGACCGTCGGTGTTGGAGTATCGCTTCTCAATCTCTTAACTACTTGAACCAATACGTCTTCCATAACACCCCTAGATATCTTAATGGACCTATTTGCCAACTAAAGATTGATAGAAGGGGACTTCAACTCACCTAGTCAGACATAAACATTATAAGACAAATGGTTGACACTTGACCCTAAGTCAAACAATGCTTTTCTAATTTTAGAATTTCCTATCATACAAGTTATGGTAGGAGATCATCGATCTTTATACTTGGTTGGTCTGTTAGTCTGGATGATCACACTAACATGCTTCATCAAAGAGGCTTTCTTTTGCATGTTCAACTTCCTTTTCACCGTGCATAAATCCTTTAGAAATTTTGCATAAGTAGGAATATGGCGCCCCAGAACCCCTTATACAAGAACCCCGGAGGCGAACTATGTAAATGAGATGAAATAAAATGAAATTTATGCAATTATCCATAAAACATACATTGTTATACAAATACTCATGCATAAGTTTTACATAATATTTAAAAATATATAAATGCATGTCTGGGTCCATTCTAACTCTTTAGAAGTCTCTAAGTGAGCTCAGGAACACCCCCGTCCGATGCTTGACCTCTGGTACATGTAGGAGGAAAGGGATAAGCAACACAGTCCAGTAGAAAATCTCCCAACATATTTAAAACTATAACATTTTAATTGAAAGCATGCACAAGATCACTGTACACGGGTGTTACAAGCGCTTCCTCTTAGGTCCAATAGCACATATGGGCACATCTAAGGCCTAACACTGTACACAGGTGTCACAAGTGCTTCCCCTTAGGTCCCTCAACTCACATGGGAACATCGAAGGCCTAACACTGTACATGGCGTCACAAGTGCTTTCCCTTAGGTCCCTTATCACACATGGAAATACCCAACACAACATCATTCACATTGAACATATGTGTTTCCCTTTGGATCCCACGTTCACCGTGGGCCCACCCAAGGCCTAATGATCACGGTCAAAATTAACTTTCGGCTAAGCGGTTGTTGTAGCGTAGCTTTAGGTATCGAATCCACAGGGAGGAAAATATATCAACAAAAAGGTTTAAC
>JANLJB010000735.1:0-36588 GCA_026212285.1 Bursera cuneata
ATTTTAATTATTCAACGTATTTTTGTTGGTCTGCTTTCGATGATTGGCTAGCAATCCTTAGTCATACAGTACGAAAATCGATGATCAAATGATTTGATCTGTTAACTCGGTCACATTTGATAAATGAGATACTGGTGAACTCATCAATTTATTAATCGATTATAAATTAAAAAAAATTAATTTAATCTAATTTGAAAACACCTTGAGATTAAAAAAATTATTTATTTACTTATATTTTAAAGTATAAGTTGGTAAAACTTATTTATAATTATTTTATTTATTTAATAAAAATTAATCACCGATTTGATAACTAATTTTTGTATAAAGTGTAGACACCAACCGTTATAAAATGGAATATTTACTTACTTATTTTATTAACATTATTTAATAAATTATTTAGTAAACGAAATATATTTAGTAATTTAAATATATTTTATTTATTAAATAATTTTAATAAATTAAACAGGCAAATTTTAATAAATAATTTAATAAGAACTAAATAATTTTACTAAGTAAAATTATTTTATAATTATTTAGTAAATTTTATCAATTTATAAAAATTATTTAGTATTTGAAATATATTTTTATTATTTTTATAAATTTTTAAATATTTTATATTACTTTAGTAAATAAAATATCGATAATACTTGTACAATGTTAATTAATTTTAAAGGTTTATAAAAAATATAATTTTTATATTAATTTATAATTAAATAATAAATTTATTATTTTTAAATATATTATAAGGATATTATAATATTTATCTTAAATTTTTATTATAATATTATTAAATATAATTATAAAAGTTAAATTTTAGGGGTCAACGGTAGTGTTATATCCAGTAACATTTTTTGATTTTTTTTTCAAATTTTTCGGAAGGTCGGGAGTAAATACCCCCCACAAAATCCAAAAGTTTCCGCAGCTGTACTGGCCCGTGCCGAGATCACAATCACACCAGAGTGTTACTATCATATTCATTCCTTCTTCTTCTGGTGAAAAATGGATCTGGGTATCCTTCTCCACGCTCTAATTCCTTCACTCAAATCTGTAAGTAGTCTCTCTCCTTGTAAAACAATGAACCACTCATTCATTCCTAGTTTATGTCGATACCCATTTGCATATTCTGCTCAGGTTGCTGTGTTGGGGGCATATTTTACATACTTGGCCATTGCCGGATCTGTTCTACCCTGCAAACTTGTTCATGGAGTTGCCTTACCGGACGGCACTCGAGTGCGGTATCCATGCAATGGTCTGTTTCAGTTCTTATTTCGAAAACTGTTTATGTACACTTTGGTTTCAGGTTTGAAATGGATCAACTGTTTTGAATAGGTTTGTTGTTACTCGTACTGTCGGTTGCGCTACTTGGAGTTGGTGCCCAGATGAACTTCGTATCACTCAGTGTATGTACTCGCTACTAATGATTTTTATTTTTTTTTTATCACCTGGAAAGTAGTTATTGTTTTGGATGTTTTGCACTTGACTAAATGATTTCAATGTATATAGAAAAACCTTCTCTTCACCATGATTCAGAGAGTGTATATGTCTGTATTTTTTTCTCACTGGATTTGGTGTGTCGCGGATTTGGACAATTTCATTTATGCGAAGTGCATAGAAACAATTACATGTTTAATTATTGATGTCAGTTCATTATCTGCATCTTGTGAATGTTTTTTTTTTTTTTCCTTAGTGTTGCTAATTATATTTGCAGGTTATATCTGATAGAGGACTTGAGCTGCTATCAACAACTTTTGTTTTCAGTTTTCTAGTAAGTGAAGCAATTTCATTTTTTGGTGCTTCAACATTTTGGGTTTGGCTGCATGTTTGCAACTTTTGAACAAAAGTACACCTTTGCCTTTGAATTAGGAAACAGTCTTCTTAATTGCGTGTAAAGTCTTATTTTATTCGCATCTTTCTCCAAGTCTCCTCATCGTAACTTGGAGCTTTTTATGTAATAAGCTTTTTTGAGAGTTAAACTTATATTGTGTCTATGGTTATTTAGTTGTGATTTGAGGTGGTTCCAAAAGTCACCTCCTCAATTAGGCAGATTCTTCATTTTAAAATCTTGATTTTAAGTTTAAGGTGTGAAAATCAATTTGGAGCTCTGATAAAATGATGTCAAGGGGAAAATTCTGATAGTACTTAAAAGAATGCTGAGTATACCATTGATCTTTAAAGAGAGTCCTTGTAGGAAAAATTATATCAGCAAACACATTCAAATTTCATTTTCTTTTGGAAGACAAGGGTTGCAGCCTTCATCTATGTCCACCTTGGCGAAACCATTACCTCCATTATTATTTGCAGTCATGTTGATTGATTCATACCTAAAAGAAAAATATTCCTTTTGACCTTTTAGATGCCCATATCATGTAGTAAATGATTTTTGCTTTTTTCCTGAGCTAAAGGATTAACAATTCCATTGAACTCAATATTCGGGTCACAAGATGCTTTCTGATCGCATTGCTGTTGGTCTTATAGTTGTACTAATTTATTAACTCTATCACAATTGTTTCCCACTATATATCTATAGGATTA
Source organism: Bursera cuneata (assembly GCA_026212285.1). Taxonomy (NCBI): domain Eukaryota; kingdom Viridiplantae; phylum Streptophyta; class Magnoliopsida; order Sapindales; family Burseraceae; genus Bursera; species Bursera cuneata. The sequence continues at coordinate 2,533 of JANLJB010000735.1, forward strand.
TTAAATCATAGTTAGTTTTCTTTTTTAATCAGTTCTTCCCTTTGTGTTTTCTATTTTATGCCAGGTAACTTGTGTACTCTATGCTACCGGGTGCAAGTCACACAATCAGGGTTCTTCCCTGAAGCCTCATGTCACAGGAAACCTTATACATGATTGGTATATTGATAAAATCTTCAGCATAAAAATGTTTGTCTTGAACAATATACCCTGTATGGTTTGTGAATTAACTGCCCCAGTTTACTTCATCTTTGGCAAAGAATATTCTCGTTACTGAATTTTCAATTCATTATATTTGGAACAGAAAACTCAGTGTTTGTGTCATTTTTGTCTTTTCCATAACATATGATAATTCACTTATTTTATTCAAATTATCCTGATGTTTAACTTCTTATGAAATTCTTTAGGTGGTTTGGGATACAGCTGAATCCTCACTTTATGGGCATTGATCTCAAGTATGTAATGCACTCTTCAAACTACTGTGCATGTTTCTTGTTACTCTATCATTAAGCATCTTATTTAATAACATTACATTTGAGAGTCATATGATGACAGTCTCTTTTCGATGAAAATTACTCCCAAATTTAAACTAGATGGATATGTCTCTGTAGTGAAGAGCAGGGATTGATCTTTTGGCCACTACTGCATGTTTAGATGAGGATGTTGAAATCCCCAAGCATAATTAAGATTGTTTAAATTATTTGGTAATACTTATCACTGATGATTACTATAACATTTTGAATTTACTGAAGTGATGAGATGCAAAATCTATTTGAACATGCTGTGGTGAATATCAGTTCTCATTATGTTGATATTATCTCCTGTAGATTTTTCTTTGTTAGAGCTGGAATGATGGGATGGCTACTTATCAACTTATCAGTTCTTGCAAAAAGTGTTCAAGATGGCACCCTAAGTCAATCAATGATCCTCTACCAGCTATTTTGTGCAGTAATTTGATGATGCCAATATTATTTATTAATAGGTTACATGTCATCTGCAGTTGCTAAGTTATCCTATCTGCCTATATTTTTGTTTCAGTTATACATTCTGGACTACTTTGTTTATGAGGAGTACATGACCTCCACGTAAGTGCATTGCTTGCATTTCTTTTCTGTGATCATTAGGTTATTCTGGATTGTAGTTTTGTAATGAACATATTATTGCTATAGAGTGCTATTCTTCTGTCTTCTAATTATTTTATGCTATGAGCTTGATACAATATTGGCAGCTGTAATGAAAATTCTTTGTTGCTATTCTCAGTGCTGGTAGATTTTCCTGGTATTGGCAGGCTCCATTGCCATTGCTAGTGCTCTTACAATCCAGTTTACCCTATTTACAATGCCACACAATGTAATTTATATGGGATAAGAAAAAAGAAAAAAAAAAAGGAACATAGACAAAATTAAATTAAAATGTAGCACAAAATCAAGTAAATAAGCTATAATTAATTTTATTATTATTATTATTTTTATCTTTTCCCTTTTCTATTTGTAAAGTCCTTAATTATAGATCTATTACTCTCTTTTAGCGAATTATTTTCCTTTTAAGTTTTTTTGAACTATTGTGAAGTTGTTAGTCTTGTCATTTCTACATGATCAAAGTTACATATTCAAACCATTTCTATGTGGTTTCCTTTTACAGATGGGACATAATTGCTGAGAGGTTAGGCTTCATGTTGGTGTTTGGAGATCTAGTCTGGATTCCTTTCACTTTTAGTATCCAGGTATGTAACTGTTAACTAGATGAATGAAGCATTATCTTTTTCTTTTTTAATAAGTATAGTTCTTAAAATCCCTTTTACACGCATGTGGTACATAATCCTTGTGATTAGGAACTGAAAAGAGCATTGCAAAATCTATAAAATATAAAATGGACTTCAATCTTTCCCAACCCAAAGATTCAACTCTTAGGTTGGGCATCAATCCTCTTTAGTCTCTTCTGTAATAATCATTTTCAAAGCCTTTGTCCTACCAGATCTGAAGTCATAGCGTCAGATGACACTTGAATTTCTTGTCGTGGAAAAAAAAAAAAAAAAGAATATCTATCCACAAGTATATATATAACTGTCATTTGAAAATTTCTACAAAAGATCTGAATTATATACCTCCAATGAAATTATGCTTTTCTTTTTTTTTTTTCTTTTTTTTTTTTTAATAATTAATGATAAGAAACTATAAAATTGTATTGGAGAAAGAAGCTATACAAGAGAGGACAAACAGTTAACTTAAATGGTACTATTATATTGAAATTTATATATGTTCTCCCTCTGCACGCATGCACACACAGAGAAAAGAGAACTCTTTTCTTATATATATATATAGATATGCAGTCAATATTACTGTTCATAGAAACAATGAAATCCATTCTATTTTTGGTGTTCTGTCTTTGGTTTGCTGTAATGTCAATAAGTTGATATCTCGCAGTATTTTGGAATCAGCTATAACTTTATATTTTGGTATGATTTTCCATAAGAAAGTTAGCTTCATTGCTGTGATCTATATCTGTGAGAATTATTAGTAGTAGTGACTTACAAGTCCTTTATATAAGTCATAAGATTTATACAGAAATAGAGATGTTTAAGAATTGTTTTAGCAGCCTTGGCATTAGTTTGGATCTTGCATGGTCTTGAAGCCCAAAATGTTGTGTTGACCCAGACAGTTGAAAAGAATTGTAGCCCTGTGTCAGTAACTTGAACATCTTATGCCAAAGGCAATTTTTCTTCTCAGGTCCTTTTAGACCATTTTATGTGTGGATCCTCATTTTGGTTAGTCACTTAGAATCTCTGAAGTTAATGGTTGTGAAACCAGCAAGGTACAGCCTTCTAGAACTTTTAAGATAATATTATCTTATGAAGCTCTATGCTAGCATCTGTGCTGAGTCATATTTTGTATTAAAAGGATTTTGCTTGTTTGACTATTCAGAAAAATGGCCAACACAATTCCATAGTTTGCAAGATATTTAGTGTGACAAAGGTCTAACATGTATTTTGTTATCAAATTTTGGGCTGATCCTATCCCCCATTTCTCAGTCTGTTTAGTTCAGGAAAGTTCTGCCTCAGCATTTTGACTAAAAAGAGGGCTCTCAATCCTGATTTTTCTATAAGAGCAATCTCACTCATGGTTAACTTTCACTGTAAATTGAATCCTGGTTGGACTGGGCTCTACTGTTTGGGTTTCAGAGTTTTACAAAGCTTCTTTTCTCATTTAATATGTCCCTGGCTGTCTCCCTTTTTTATTCATTTAAAAATGACTTTTTCTGTAGCATATTATTTTATTTGTCTCATGCGAAGATTATCAATGGCCAATCCAGAGTCTAAAAGAAGCATCAACAGCTTTGTGCAGTATGCATGCTTTAAGCACCATACCACTGCCTTCATGTATATGACTGTGGATTACACTCCATATCAGTTTTGATTGGTTTGAATGAGTTGGTTATCTTTATCTTTGTTGCAGGCTTGGTGGCTTTTACATAACAAGGTGGAGCTAACAACTGCTGCTGTTGTAGCAAATTGCATGGTTTTTCTGATTGGGTAAATTTCTATTAATTTATAGCTCGTACTTTGTCGCTTGAATCTGACCTATTTGGGAACTTGTGCTAAGATTGCGTGTTTGATAATTGATACCGTGCAGATATCTGGTGTTCAGAGGAGCTAACAAACAAAAGCACGTATTCAAAAAGAATCCCAAGGCACATATATGGGGTAAGCCTCCAAAGGTTATTGGGGGCAAGTTGCTTGCTTCTGGGTATTGGTAAGATATCCGTCATAGTCTTTGTAATTTTCTTCTTTTCTCCTTCCATCATCACAAGCATTATAACTATTTATATGGATGCAGTTTTTGGAGAAAAGTATGATGTTATTGATGCTAAAGTCAGTTTTTAGTTGACAAGGTCTAAACAAAACTTTGGTTATGGGTATGCAGTATTATTACTACCCCATAGTTTAACCCACTCCCCAGCAAGAATGGATTCCTCGCCTCTCACACTTGAACATGATGATTGGCCTATATTTAATCTGGAAAACCATTCAACCTATCTCTAGGTTGTGGTACAGTTCATGTTTTTGATGCCTCATATCAACCAAGTTTGTGATACTTTTGACTATTTTGTTGAAGGGGAATGGCAAGGCACTGTAACTATCTTGGTGATTTATTGCTGGCACTGTCTTTTAGTTTACCTTGTGGGATAAGGTAAATTTTCAAATTTTTTAACTATTATATAAGGATAATGATAATCTTAAGCATTTAACTAGTAAGAAGCTTCCACTCTGAGACTTCACTCTTTTGCAGTTCACCTGTTCCATACTTTTATCCAATTTATCTGTTTATTCTGCTAATATGGAGAGAAAGAAGAGATGAAGCTCGTTGTGCTGAAAAGTATAGAGAAATATGGACAGAATATTGTAGACTTGTTCCATGGAGAATATTACCATATGTTTATTAGCAAAAAGGTTCTGCTGCAATAGTTGCTTTAAGCCTCATGGTTCCTTGTATCATTTTGTAGTTTCTTTTGATAGTTCTTTCATTTTATTGAGAAACCTTGTTTTTTCTCTTTGTTCCAGAAGTGTTAAGCGTTTGGGTTTACCGTGAATAGTTTTGTAACTTAACTTTTCCTTGCCTCTTGAACACTGATAAGTTGCAGAGATGAGGAGAAGATCCAACTTGGAAAATGTTGTATTATCTTCTTTGTTGCAGAGCATTGTAAGATTGAAGGTTTCTTAGTCAAGGTGAACACTGTTAATTGCATATTATGGTGGTTTATTTGTTGGCTAAAATAGTTTTCTCTTAATTTAAGAAGGGTTTCCGAGGAAATGAAAAAAATGTTTTACATCTGTTAGGAGTGTCTTAAAATTTAGATTTCTTTTATAAGCATTCTTTATAAATTTACTTTTGTTTTCATAAATTATGTGTATAAAGAGCTAAAATGTTTCCAAACATTCTTTCTCAGCACATTTGGGCCTTCGTAAAGCTTTCATTAAGGACAAGAATATGAAACTATTAGGTTTAGAGTCAGGGGCGGACCCACGTGGGGTCACATGGGGTCAAGTGACCCCACTTAACTTTTATTGCCAGTTTCCTTCCCTGCTTCATATTTCTAACACATTGGTCCCTCTTAATTTTTATGTTTAACATTTGGCTCTCCAATCTCTAAGCAATAACTTTTTTAAGATTTTTTTTGTGAATCTATTTTTCTTCAAAAGTGTTTCACCTCTTTCCTCCTTTTTAAATTATATAATAATTAATTAATATCAATGATTTTGAATTTATAAAAAAGACGTTATTAACTCATTGCTTTATATAAATAAATTCTCTTCTTCATATGCCTCCACCCTTCCATCAAACCTAGTAAGGTCCATTCTACCTCCTTTCTACAAAACATCAATGTTCGAAATTGGAATGAGGAAATCTCTATGACTGATAGGTTTGTTTCATAACCCTCCTATATTTTGAAAGAAAATAGAAGTAGATTCTACCAAATATTTGGTTGTCATCAAATTAATTATAATGTTTTTTTTTTAGAAGTTATGTAGCATTACCGCATTAAAGTATTTTATAGTATCCTGGATATACAGTTTTAAGAGTTTAATAATCGTTTCAATGAGGTAAACACTTAATTATTTATTTGTTTAGCATGCTTATGTTCAAATGAAAATTTTGTTGCTTTTGATGAGCAAAAATTGATGCGCCTTGCTGAACTTTATCCAGAAGATTTTTCTGACTTGGAACTCATGGTACTTGATTCTCAATTAACATTTACATTTTGAATGTACGCTCTAATATCAAATTTATAGAATTGAATGAGATTGAAGATCTTGCAACAGTGATGGTTAAAACTAAGAAGGATAGAGTGTTTCCATTAGTTTATTTATTGATAAAATTAGCATTGATTTTACTGATTTTCACTGTTAGTGTATAGAGCATTTTCAGCAATGAATATTATAAAGAATCATTTGCAAAATAGAATGAGTGATCAATGGTTGAATGATAGCTTAGTTGTGTATATAGAGAATGATGTATTTGATAGTATTGATAATAAAGTCATTATACAATATTTTCAAAAGATAAAATCTCATCGAGGACAATTATAAATGTATTCGTTAACGATAATTCTATTAATACGAATATTTATTTTTATTTTTATTTTTATATATGTTAATTATTACTTTAATCTTTGACCCCCCTAAGTTTCATTCCTGGGTCTGCCCCTGTTTAGAGTAACATAAACCTTTTCAATTAAGTAGTTTTTCATAATAAAACCTTTCTTTTGTAACTTATTTCTAAGAGACTGCTTGATTAACATGTAATTGAGGGAACTACTTTGAGGTTTTAATAAAGTCCTAATTTTCTTTAATTAACTAGCAAGTATCGGGCCAGTTTGCTCGGTAGTTCAACACCTTATTAGGCGTTTGTCTCACTCTAACACTTTATTAGGTGCTTGTCGAGCACTATATTAAGGATTGTCTGAGTATTACCTATGCAATCTGAGAAATGAATATACATTTCTTTTTTTCTTTTTTTCTCACTTGATTATGTTTTGGTATTTCTCCAAGTATGATGAGTACACAAAGAAAGTGTTTTTAAGACAATCCTTCGCCAAAAGCTCTATTTCGTTGTGGGCGATTCTACCCATTTTTGGTGTCAGCCCATTGGGCCTTGTAAAACACGAGTACATCTTAAGCTCATTTTATCTTAGCAATACCAGGAAACCACTTGGTTTTCTAATTTTCTTTAATTTTATTTTGGTATTTTTATAATTTCTAAAATATATTGGATGACAATGAAATCTAATCATCTTTTAGGGATTGAAAATAGCTTCCCAAGAATTTTAAAATATTAATGTGTAATTCAGCAAGATAACGTTATATCTCAAAATTATTAATAATTAAAAACAAACACCTTCCACATAATAAATTTTACATTAATTCTTAGAATTGTACCAAGACAAAACATTTTAATGAAAATTGTATCCGAATTTTAAATAAAACTGATTTACTTTACCGATATTGCTTTATTAATTGTTGTGGTGGTTGCTTACTGAAATCCAAGCCAGATAATTTATTGTTTTTATTAATTGTTTATTGTGGTGGTTGCTTGGTGGTTGAGAAAGCTGGTCGCTTAGCACATTGTTTTTGCTCACAATGAAGTCAAATTTATAGACAAATGAGCATGGGAGGTGGAGGTGCTTGTGCCATTTGTCACCCTCTTCATCATTTTTATTTTTCTTGTTTTTTATCATAAAGTGAGAAAGAAAAAGATAAAAGTGACAAACCTTGTTTTATTATTTTACTTATTAATGGTTCGTCCACTAAATAATTGAGATATTACTTTTTGAAGTTTCCACAGGAACTTTAGTCTGAGAATTATTGTTATAAATGTTAAATGCATGATTTGTATGTTTTTTCTTTAATTTTTATTATTGTCATGTCATTACTTTGTTACATAATTTAATATAATAGATGTTTTTGGATCTGTTAATGCTTATAATTGTTACTAATTCAATAATGTTGTAAACCAACAAGAAAGTATGATCTAATAATAAAATATGGAAAGTTCATATCTCATGTACTCTTAACTTTTTAATTAGTATATGGTTTCCCTTACCCTAGAATTAGGGGTGGGAATGGGTCGGCTCGGGTTTGGTCGTATTTGGCCCAACCCAACTCAAACCCGAAACTCGAGGGGTTAGGAAAAATGAACCCGATGTCGAGTTCGGTAAAAAAGATTCCGACATATTCGGGTTTTGTCGGGTTCGGATCGACTTGTCAGGTTTTGTTAATTTTAATAGAATAAATAAAAAAACTTACATAATATATATAAAATGTGATATTGTCTAGTGGTGATGGTACAAAAAGGGTTCTTAAGGGTGCAGGGTTTGAATCTTATTAATTGCAATATATTTTTAGATTTTTTTCAAATGTGTTAAATTTATATTATATAATAAATAAAAAAGTTTATATAATATATATAAAACAAGAGGTAACGGTAATAATAAAAGGACAAATAATACATATATTTTCAAAATGATTAGGTCGGATTTCAGGTTTGGTTCATTATCCAACCTGATCAAAACTCATCAATTAGGGTTGAACCCAACAAGTTAGGTTGGGTTGGATAAATATGCCTAGCCCTACACAGAATGATGATAAAAGTGGCAATATAACAGTATTTTAATCTTAAATAATTGTAATAGTAGGCAGATGCAATGCATTTGAATCAACTTCAATTCTCTACTTCCNGTTTCACATAAGGTGAAAAAGATTAATGTATGATGGTGATTGACGTAAGCAAAAACCAACCAAATGGTCCAATTATTTTGTGGGAAAAATTTTTAGGTCCTTAAGGTTTGAATATGCTTTAAAGGGATCCTTAAGTTTCAGATGCTCACACATAAAGGTTCAAAGTAAGGTAAAAAAAACTGTTAAAGTTTGTTGAAGATCCAAGGCTTATACTTGACCTTTCTCTTTTTCCCGTGGGATGAAAAAGGCTAACGAATGATAGCAATGATGTAAGCAAAACCCACCAAATGCTCCAATATTTTCGGGGGAAAAATCTTTTAGGTCCTTAAGGTTTGGATTTACTTCATAATAATTCAATTTTTTCTTCTACAGATGCTTAATTTATGTATACATATTTTTATATATTTATATAATCAATTATTTTGCCAAAGTTAAGAANATTTAACAAATGCTCTTGAAGAAAAAGTTATTGGAGACATAATGAAAAACTTTGTGAAGCCTTGTGATGGACAAATAAGCCTTTGGGGTATTATCATTAATCTTCGTCGGATTTCAATTATTATCACAAAAAATAAAACATCGTTTCAATAGAATCTCAAAAACCACTTTTGTTAGAATATGTCAACTGCCGTTAACAAATTGCTTAGTCAATATTGTGTCATTGCCAATTTAACCTTTACTGCAATAGGGATTACATGTGGCTTTGATAATCAATTAAAAAAAAAAAAGCAAATTTAATAACTATTATGCTCTCCACAACTTTAGACATTCTACAAATTTAATCCAGCAACTAGGACAAAGAGGAAGGATGAAGAAGGTGACAACAAGATTATCTCCAGAGCAAAGTTATGGCACAAAATGGTTTCAGCAAACCCTAGCCGCTCTCTGCCTTTTCTCTCTTGTTGTTTTTGTGTTTTAGGTTAAGCATTGACTAATTAATCTGTGAATTAGGGTTTCACTTGCTTTCATACATGGCAGTGGTGTTAAAGACTTTCCATAACGCATGCTGTGTTCAACCTAATTGATGGAAACACAAAACCATGCTATTTTGGACGTCGTATAAACCATTCTGTCAATTTCATTCAAAATTGGACATGGTATATAGGTTTTCCAAGGTAATGGGCATGTAAGTATATTAATTCCTAGGGTCTGGGCATTTTATATAAAGAAGGGAGGATCTGCTAAGACAAATTTTAATTAGACATAAAAGTTTCTAAAAAAGAATCCAAGACAACTTTTTATCAAATTCAAAGTTTACAAAAATGAAACAATTTGAAACCAAACCCTAATTTGCCGCAGGCTAGGCTTTGCACAAGAACAACTTGTTTTCAAACCCAAAAGCATAGTCCAAATCCAATAAACATGTGAGTCCAACTCACTGCCCAAGAACAATTCAAACAAAAACCCCATTTTTCAGCACACCAATCTATTTCCTGATTTAACCCCAAGACACTATCAAATAGGTCCTTTAGTAAATCATGTCCTTCTCTCTTAGTCCTTATAGATGTCTGAATGAATTAGACAGCTATTCAGCAGACCTGATAGTCATATTTAATTACAAACTCCAATGAACTCAGCCCAGTACACTTTTATCTTATAAACGCAATGAGCGTTGTCCATTAACTCTATGCCATTCCACTATAAGTCCAGAGTTGTACTCTTGAATTAAATATTTTTATTATAAAAAAAAAACATAATAACTTTAATCTGATTAAATTATATATTGATGTTTCATCCATAGAGCAATAGAATTATGTGAACACCTGCAAGAGATATGCCCTCGACTAAGAAACTATTTCTATAAATGTAAATAGTTTTGTGAAATAAATAATAGTTGTCTTATTCACTCATCCATCGTGTCTATTTTAATATATGTTTTTAGCATTACTGATCAAGAATCCAAAGCTAAAACACTAATCAAGTTTCTGGCTATATGAAGTTCTTATATATGGCAGATTCGAAATTTAATTATAGCTCGAATTTATTTCACAACCTATAAATAGAGTTGAGCTCTCTGTTTGAATAAGGTTGTTGTGTCATTTACCTCCGTAGGGGTAATGAGTCTCGAATCATTAAAGTTGAGTTTTTATGGTAAAGACACTTATGCATAATATATATATATATTTAACCGGGCCATGTGAAGTTTATAGTTTAATGAAATTACTGTTACTGTAAACATAAACTTCACACCGAATCAATTTAGGCATACTTTCCTTAATCCTGAGTGGATAGTGTACATTTGGGTTGCAAACTATAATCTTTGATTAGGATAGAAAGTGAGACCTTTATTATATAGGTCAATACATTAGCTAGTTGAGATTGTACGTTCCATGAGACATAGAACATTATTCTATAGATATGAAATTCATAAATTCATAAGGTTTAAGGGATACCATCTTGAGGGTTTTACTAGGACTTTAATGATAAATCTTAGCTGAATATTTAATAAAATAAGTTTATTAAACTAATTCATTTATTAGATGTAAAAAATTGTCTCAATGATAAAGATGTAATTGAAGGGGTCAAACGGTAATTTAAACCTAGCATCAATTATCAATATTCTTTGAGGGTATTTATGTGATATTGTTGCTCAATGGATGTAACTTTAAGACATAATTTTAGTCCAATTAAAATTATCAAATTTTCTTGTAATTAGAATATTTAATTCAAGTGTACGACTCTAGGTTTATAGTGGAGTGAGCTAGAGTTAAAAAACTAAGTCCGATATATTTATAAGATAAAAGGGTACTAGGCTCGATTCATTGGAGCTTGTAATTAAACATATCCATAGGGTCACTCAGATTGCTTAAAATTCTCTCTAAATATTTATTTAAACCTAAGAAATAAAATTATAATTTATTGAGAATATCTGATATTGTCCATGGATTAAATTTAATGGTGTATAGGTATATGTGTAATTTTATTGTTTGTTCGGCTTAATAATTTAAATATGTTGGACCTATTTAAATTAGGCTTGGGTTAAATGAGAAATGGAATGGGCTTAATCCTTAAAAACTAAAATTGGGCTTTAAGTTCAAACACATTTGGGCTTGTTGAAAAACAAGGGGCCTATTTATGTGTGTCTTAAGTGAATAATTTGGTTAGACCGAATTGTCCTAAAGGCCATTATATTTTTCTTGGTTTTTCAAATAAGTTGAAGGGCATTCATATCTTTTTATATGCATTAGGTTTGTGAAACCCTAGCAAATAAAAGTCATCTTTTCTCATTTTCCACAAGTCTTGCCACCTCACTCTCTCATTTTCTCTCTAAGAAAAGTATCACACACACCACTCATTTCTTGCTTGCTTTCGGTTAAGGTAGATTTCAAAGAGAAAAATAGTTTCTCTTTTGAATCTGACATTATCTACACTTACCTAACACTATACTTGTTCTCGGTTTCACTATAAAAGAGGTTTTTCACTTATATACATGCTGACCTGTGTGACATTTGAGAGGTTTTGATACAAATCCGAGAAGACTTCTTGGTGTAGAAATCATAAAACTTGTTTTTAAGGTATTTAATAATTGTATTATCAATTATTTTTTTGCCCTGACACATTTGTTTTATTCCTAGTGATTGTAGACCATTTTGGTTCTTAAAGATCCATCCTAGGCCACTTAACCCAAAAATACCTTTATGGAACATCAATAATTAAAGTTGGGTTAAAATTAATTATTTGACCCACTCAATTACATCTTTACTCTTGAAACTAATTTTACATCTAATGGATGAATTAGTTTAATGAACTTCATTAAACAATTGTAAATGATTTAAGACCTTATATCTCTGGAATAATGTAGATAATACAATCCAAACTAGCCAAGGTATTGACCTTTATAATTTTGGTCCTACTTTCTACTCTAATCAAAGACTGCAGCTTGTAAAGCAGAGCTACACTACCTACTCAAGATTAAAGTTGTATGCCCAAGTTACTCTGGTATGAAGTTTATGTTTACAGTAATGATAATTATACTGAACCATAAACTTCATATGGTCTTTGTTCAATGTATATATTATACATATGTGTCTTTGCCCCAAAGTCTTCATTTTAATGATTTGAGATTCGTCATCCCCATAGAGGTAAACAACATAACAACCTTATCCAAACAGAGAGCTCAACACTGTTTATAAGCTGTGAACTTAATTCAAACTTTAACAAAGTTTTGGATATCTCATATATGACAATCTCATATAACCAGAAACTTCATGATTGTTCTAGCTCAAGAACCTTGATCATTAATTTTATATTAGAGATAAAAGAGAAATAATCATTGAATGACAAAAATAACTATTATTTATTTCACATTTCGTTTACATTTACAGAAATATGTCTTGCTCTAAAGGCATATCTCTAGCAATCTTCCACATGCCCTCAAAGTAAATGTGACATCTTTGTAATCCCTAAGTTCTCTAAATGACCTTCAAAACCTTAGCCGATAGACTTTTGGTAAAAGGATCTGTCAAATTATCCACTGTAGGAATCTTACACACTGCTGCATCATCCTCTTGAACGATCTATCGTATCAGATGGTACTTGCATTCAAATGCTTCTCACTCTTATAACTTCGCGGTTCTTTGGAATTAGCCACAGCCTGTTGGATTATTTATACCCTAAAGCATCACATTATAAAGCCTGTTGTAATACATGAAATTGCACTTTTATTATTTATTGTGATTGGATTACAATTTTATATTATGTGATAAAATTCTTTATGATGTGAATATAAGTGATTTGATTGTGAGATAGAAATCACTTCACACAATATAATATTATTAAAGAGTCCATGGTCAAAATACTGTCGAGATAGGACATCCGCATTACGAATAGACTAGTATTACATTTGAACTAGTTATATAAGTATAACAGTAGCTTGGAAGTAGCAGGAAGTCTCAACTTTTAGGCTGCAGTTCCTACCTTCTACATGATCTCAAACGGCCCACAGTATTTCTGGGCTAGTTTGTAGGAAGTAGTCTTACTGATTGTTCGCTATCTACCTGGTATAACTCGGAGATAAACACAATCTCCAATTGAAAATTCCACCTCGCGCCTTGACTGGTTAGCATACTTCTTCATTCTCTCTTGGGTACGTTTCAACTTAACCTTTAGCTTTGTTATAGCCTTATCTCGAGCACATAACTCAGCATCCGCTTGTTGTACTCCACTGGTGCCAGCTGTATAACTTGGTAATCCAGGTGGTTCTCGCCCATACATTGCCTGATATGGACTTATCTTAGTAATCCAGGTGGTATGATGTGTTGTACCATAGTTCAGCCCATGATAAGTACTCAGACCACTAACGCTGACGATCAGAACAGAAACAGTGCAAGTATTGCTCCAGCGTCTGATTAGTGACCTCAGTTTGGCCATCTGTCTATGGATAGAATGCTAATGAAGCTATCAAGTTACTGCCTTACTGTGTAAACAACTCTTTCCAAAACGCACTCATAAAGATAGCATCCCTATCTGACAGCATACTTTACGGAATGTCATGTAACTTCACCACGTGTTGGATAAACTCCCTAACAACATCCTTGGCAGTGAATGGATGTTGAAGTGGTATGAAGTGAGTTGTTTTGCTTAGCCTGTCAACCACATTCAGAATACCGATAAACTCATTGCTATGAGGCATACCTCCAATGAAGTCTATGGTGACATCCTCCCAAACCCATTTCGGTATTGGTAGAGATTGAAGTAGGCCCTTGATATGCCCACTCTTTGGTTTGTTCCTCTGAAAAGCATCACATTCTTTGACTATGGTCTTCACTTCAGGCTTGATGCTTTCCCACCAAAAGAATAACTTGACCCTCATATATGTTCTAAACCAGCCTGAATGTCCCCCTTCCTTGGAATTGTGGAAGTGATTAAGTATCTTGGCTCGCAATCCTGGAACATTGGGTACATAAACTTGACCCTTGTACCATAGATACCCCTGCTTCAGCTCATACTTTTTCACTGTAGGGTCACGCTTATCTAGCTTTTCCACTATTTTCTGACTTCATGGATCCATTGATAGTGCTTCACGGATTTCGGCCCAGACTTGCCATTCAGCCCCACTCAATGCCTGTAGTTAAACCTCATCTAGTGTACATATCATCCATAAAGCTTGACTGCCAAAATCACTTCACACAATATAACATTATTAAACAGTCCCTGGTCAAAATGCTGTCGAGACTGGACATCCGTATTACGAATAGACTAGTATTACACTTGTACTAGTTATATAAGTATAACAGTATGATTCTCACATATTTAAATATTGGATATTTATGCAAGTGTATAGGGGAACACTGTTAGTCGTTTAGATACGGGAATAGATTCACTAGATATGACCTGTTACGGAATCCCATTGATAGTTTATCTGAGTGTCTATGGGAAACCGTTCAGGGTAGGTGTAAATAATCCTTAGACCTGAGACTTATACGGCCATCTCATTTAGAGATCTATATGCTTTAACACCTACGTGAATAACTCTTTTTAGGTTATAGATACATTTATCGTTGGGCATACCATGAGCTATTTAGGAGTGGATGTAATATCAAGATGAGACATATCACTCCGAGTAAAAAGAGATGATGTCATACCATATCCAATAATGATTCCTCTAATATTAGCTATGACAAGAATGATGAGGATTGTTCTCAATCATGTCTCCTAAAAGAGAATCGGTCATATTATAAGGATCTGAATTATAAGTTATTATTAGGGGAGATACGTACCAACCTTAGACCTCATATATGACATCCGATATATGATTTAATTACATAAAACTACACCTGAAAAAGGTTGGTGGTTTTACGAAACCCTTTCGGAGAATTGGGAGCAAGGTGTTTTGCTAAGAGCCAACCATGTTTAGTAAATCAATGTGCTCATAACTTGGTATACGCGTATCCAGATGGTCCACGCATGATGATTTATGACCAACATATCCCAAAGCCTAATGGGTCGTACTCCGATGATGCTCAGATGAAGGATTAATATGAGAGTTATGAGAGTAAACTTTCATAGGATGAATAGTGTATTATAAATAGTAATTATGAATAGTAATTTTTCTATACTATTCACAAAAGGGTTTAAAATGTAAATGGGTTAATTTAGTGAGATGGATTACTAAATAGTTTTCGGCTTTGAATAGTAAATTGGATTGGATTCATTTAACAAGTTTCAAGCCTAAGCCCATTAGGCTCAAGGACTAAAGAGAGAACAATCAAATCTTATGGATTTATGTGAAAATTATACAATGAATATTCTAGGAATATTCCATGAATGAATTTACTTAGTCATTATTTTTTTGAACTATTAAAATTTGATAATAAATGTTGGACATGCTAATATATAATTTGCTCACGTATAATTCACATATGCCTAAATATAAATATACTGTTTTAGAAACAAATGAAACATCTTTCTCTTTCTTCTCCATGTGTGCCAAATTTTGACGTCTCATTACCTAAGTGAAATTCTTGTAACTTAAAATTTTAAATAATTTAATTGTGTAATTATTTTTATATTTTTATTTTATTAAAATAATTAATTTATCATACATATTTTATTTTGTGATATAATCAGTTGAGCTAACAGATTTTTTTAATGTATAATATAATTAAATTAAAATATTCATATTTTTTAAAAGATTTTTCCTTTAACCTATTAGTTTTTATTAATATTATTACACAATTATTTTACAATGATTGTGATTTAATTTTGGCATGTCACGTCAAGAATGATCAAACAAGGCACAATTTTCAAATTTCTAAAACAGTTATTCCTACATTAAATGCTACCTGTTCTCTGTTGCAGTCTTAGATTTCTAAAAACAAAATTTTATGTCTATTTTGGTCAAAGTACCACAACCCATCCTTGGTTCTGGCCACTCATCATTCCTGAATTTCGAAAATGTTAACGAGGACAATGATTAAAACCTAAAAGGACGATATTTGAAATTTACCAAAACTTGGGGTGATTTTGATATTTTCCATTTGGTTGAAGATATATTTCATTTAATTCTTTTTAATAATATTATATAATAAAAGAATGACATTTTTTTTTCTTACTAAGGAACCTTATAAACAATTATATTATCTCAAATCAATTTATATTACATAAATATATAAAAATATGTTTGTGTCATTTCTGTTTATAATTTTGACCTCGACCATATTGTATCTACAAATTGAATAAGTTCATAAATATAAAAATAAAACATAAATAAGTTATAAAAAGGGAAGGAGCAATTCTCCTTTATGAAAATTATTGTTTAAACCAAAATTTATAAATTATTTACTTATTAAATATGACGACAATTATACATAGAATATTTTAATCTTAATTATGGTTCTCTTTTAATTTGATTTTAACTTCGAAATCCCTAATATAGTTTATATGCAATTGGATAAGGTTATTTATATGCACCATCAAATAGTAATCTTTTTATGCTTTTTCTTTTAACTACATTAACTATAAGTTTTTGAATGATATTAGAAAGGTTTTGAAGTGCTATCTCGTATAATGCTCATCATGCGCTTGACAGTTGGTATAAAATCATCTAGCAATTTATTTGAATAACAGTATATTTAGGGGTGGGCACGGGTCGGGTCGGGTTTTGTCCAACCCGACTCTGACCCGAAACCCGACGGGTCAGAAAAATTGGACCCGAAATCGGGTTTTGACAAAAATGAATCCGTCGGGTCAGGTTTAATCGGGTCTAGTCGGGTTTTGGGTCGGGTTTCGGGTTAGAGAAAAAATATGATTTATTGATTCGGGTCGGGTTTGGGGCGGGTTCGGGTCGGGTTAATAAAGTAAAATTATAAATAAGTAAATATTTGTGCAACATATACCTCAAATAAGCTGTAGCACGCTGGTAAAGGTGCATAGTTTTACACATTTAAGGTGGTGGGTTCAAATCCCACCATTCCCTATTTTGTCAAATATTAAAAATGTAAATTATGTAATAAATATATAATTTTACACAAATAACTATAACGTGCTTGTAGCCCAGTGGTTGTGTCACCAAACATTCACTTGGAGGTCTTGGCTTTGAATGGCTTCATCTCCAATATTTTTGTAAATTGGTTTAAACCGGTCGGGTCGGGTCGGGTTTTCGGGTCTAACCAATAAACCCGACTGTGACCCGAAACCCGACGGGTTCAGAAAACATGACCCGAATTCGGGTTTTCAAAGGAAATGACCCGAAAAAAACCCGACGGATCGGGTCAACCCGACGGGTCGGATAATTTTGCCCAGCCCTAAGTATATTTGTCAAATAAATTTTACATCTCAAAGTTCTATCTTAAATATAGTGAATTTCATTAATGATTATGAAACTGATATTATGATGATGTAATGGATAAATTAATGTCATATCATTTAAATATATGATTCGTGATAAAATCTTAACCTAAAAGTGTAATTTAGTGGTGAAAGCTTTAAATTTAGAAATATGTTTCCTCTTAGATAGAATCTTAGAATATATAATATTGCTCTTAGTAAAATTTAAGAGAACCCTCTTAAACTAGTTATCGTACTTTTTTTTTTTTTTTTTCTCCGTAGGTGATGACTTGTCTAAAGTACTAAATGATACGTTAAGTGACACTAATATTCCAGACTTTCACTTACTTCCTTATAAGCACAAAGCGATATTTGATGAGTCATGAAAGTGTTAAATTTTATTAATCATTAATCATATAAAAGTTATAACGGCCAACTAACATGCATTTTGTCTTGTAACGGGAATCAAAGAAGAATAAAAAAAGCTTATGTGCAAACCTTAAATACTCTGGTCTACTCATTTCTCCTCTCACATTATTTTTTATTATTATTTTTTTTTATATTTAAATAAACGCTATAAAGTTTTGTAACTATCCACCTACACAGATATGTATGCAATGAATAATCAATATATAAACGCAGCGTTTCCGAGGATAATCCGAAAGACAAAGAAGTGACAGGTGCGAGGCGGAATCTGAAAGAAGGAGCTAGCAATACGACAAGATAAAAAAAAAAAAAAAAAGAAAGCTTGCATGATTTGAAAACGTGTCCTTTGTCGAACCGAGTAGCACAAATGAATGGATACCAGGTTAGGTAGATTTATCTTGGCTATGAAACAGAACAGTCAGAGACTGCCAAAAAAGGTGAGATAAGATTCCCCATTTATAAGTGGAGGGGCACGTGAGGTGATTGCCGTCTGCGACAGACCAGTACGGTCAAGCTAATGTCACCTCTAGAGTAATAGAAAATGGGTGCTTTTTTATTATCATAAACTCTAGTGAAATATAATTCAAAAAAGTAGAACAAATTAACCGACCGATTTAAAAAATAAATATTTTAATAAAATTTTATACGTTATGATCATCTATTGGATGGTTATATATTTTGTTATTGAATCCTAAACTAACGATAACTAATATTATATCCGACACGATGTTTTATAGTATCTTACGTTAAACTAAATTTTTAATATTTGATTCATTTTTTAAAATATTCTTACTTTCATTCACTTTTTTCAAAAAAATCTACTAAAAAATAAACTAAATTAAAGAATATCTATTTTAAAAAAAAAATCATATATTTAAAATTTAGATATCATAACTCGTTTGATATCCAATATTCAACATAAATACTGTTGAACATATTTAACGATTATCAATTTTAGACATTGTCTGTTATTGAATATTAGCACCACTAATAAAAAGATCCGTAATAAGGTTATAATATATAAACTTTCAAAAATATAATATCTTTTAAATACTTTCTTAATTAGATCTGTTTTTTTGAATTTTACCACAATTATCTCAAAAACAAATAGTGTTTTTTTGATCAATGGATATTCTATTTTTATTTTTTAATAACAAACTATAAATTCATGGTTATAATACCAGCCATTACCGGACATAAATTTTGCTGTAGTAGGTTTTTATTTATTTATTTATTAGATTAGATCTTGGGTATCATTATATTTTTAAAAATAAATTTATTAAGAAATAGTGCTTCGGTAACATAACCAGTGGTAGCGATAGCCTTTTTGCATGAAGGCCTCTTAGGTGGTGGACTCATATCTAGCCTCGTAAACCAACACTTCTAGTTTCTAGATTCTATTTAATATTTCTCATATTTTATTTTAAATAAAATAATTCAACCTTCCTTCAGGTGGGGCCAACATCCTTATCTACTCTTTGTCCAATCGAATCGTTCTTCGTAGAAAAGCGTTCTGATTCGATACTACTAACTAACTTAACTAACTTTTATGATACACGTTCGATAATGTTATTTTTATAATTAAATTTTATTTTTTTAAAATTACGATACATATTCGATAATAATATTTTTAATAATTATTATTTTTTCTTTCATATAAAGTATATTATAAGTATATATTATCAGATAAATAATTATAATTATATTTTATATGTATCAATTCCGAATTATATTAATTTATATATATTAAGAACTTAAATGTTTATATTAAAAATTTAGATTATTCATTTATTTTAATCCATAAAAGTAATATAATTTGTTTTATTAATTTCACATTCATATAACAATTTTAGATCAAGTCACAACGTTTCAAATAAAATTAAATACTTTTTTTTATCAATTTTGTTATATTTTCTTAATATTCACTAAAAAGAAAAATCACAACATCATCTCATTTTAATCATAAATTTAGCTCCCTGAAACTCATTAATATCATCAAATCTAAAAATAGTAAATTGTACTAATGGAGCTAACAAATAACCTAGTAAATATGTATCTAAAACTTAATTATGGACAAAAATAAGCAAATATTAAACAAGAAACAAACATCTTCAATAACATCTTCTAAAGACATAACAACGAATAAGATTAAATAAGAAACAATTATCTTCGATCACATCGCCTAACGGCGTCAAACTAACTCAATCTTAACTTTTGAAACGCTCCGGAATGCCAAATGTCAAGTTTAATTCGCCATGCAAACTGGCTCTAATTATCAACTTGGTCACGTGTTTGGGTCTTGTCTTAACGCTTTACATGCGATCTTCGTTGGCCACCTTTATAGGACCAATTTACCCCTCAAAGAACCTTCTAATACCCAGCAAATACATGATATTATGAAACGTAAATATTATAGGTAAAGACAGAGAAGATCATGAAAAAAATTTACAAAAATAAAAGAAAATAATAGAAAGTTATTAAAGTTAAGTTGTTTACCGGGAAAAGGAGTTATCAATTCAAAGAGGTACCTATAATATAAGAGCAAAGTTAGTCTATAGTATTTGGCTCTTAACAATGTCTATTCTTTTTTTTTTTTTTTTAATTTTTTTTTCTCTCACTTACAAGCAAGCTTGTTTTTAACTTCTTCTTAGGCTTCAAGTGACAGAACCACATCTCCCGTATTGACTCAGGTCTTAGGTAAATATGATGTTTTGGAAATTAATTTTTGTTTTTGTTTTTGTTTTTCTGTTAAAGAGCAATATAGTAGCAACAGAAGAGAAGAAAGTGGCATTATATATGGAGATTACTGAGAGAATCTGTAGGGATTTTCTTGAATTTTCTGTTTTTGCTATCTTCTAACTCTGCGAAAATGAAATCTACTACCATGTGAATGTGAATTGAACAAATAATATATTTATTTTTTATTTTTTTGAAGCAACTCTATGATCTTGTTCATAGGTGAAAGCAAAAACGGAATTCTTTAACTGTTACCAGTTGCAGCTTTTGAGAGATAGAGAGCAGCTGGGTTGTGTGCTGTGAGAGAAATCTATTTGATTTAAAAAAAAAAAAAGCTTCTGTTTTGCAATGTTTGATGAATTAAGTGAACTGGGTTTTACAGATACTGTGCTTCAGCTGCAAACAGGGTACGCTGCCTCTGCCTGCTTCGCTACTTTTTTATTTTAAATATATAAATAATTATATATATATATTTTTTATTTTTGTTTTTAATTTATGTTGCTTTTGGCAGAATGGGGTTGAGAGGAAAATGGATTTGGTTCGATAGACTGCAATTTACTTCAACAGTTGTCTCTGATGGAGAGACTGAACTTTGCCAAACAATGTAAATTACGGCAACTTTTTGCAGGAGAGATCAAGTTTATTATCTTAACAAGCATTTAACAGCAGAGGAATGGATACTGGGACACCAGCAGGCCAGGAGTGTGAAACTCAGGGTTCATCATCATGGATTCCAGCGACCCCTTTTAGGCCCATCCCATTCCCACCAAATGTGCAGGGGCAAGCCAACCAGTTGGGATCAGAGATCCCTTATTCTTGCTTCAGGTCCAATTGGGAGGCCACCTCAGCTACGCAAATGCTCAATGCTGAAGCATGCAGGGCTGTTTCCATGGACCCTATGGACAGATGGAAAAATGTGCCTTTTGCAGATCTCTTGGCTCTTGCAAACGCAGCCTCAGTAGAGCACAGCAGCAAGGCACCAGAGGATGATGACCCTTCATTCACGCCTTTCATTTTTACTTCAACTTCTCAAATTGATGCTCGCCCACCACTCTTGCTTGAGAACCAGCATCTCTTTGCCACACCAAACCACTGGACTAATGGCAACTATCATCGAGATAAACCAGAGTGTAAGCACAAGTAAATTTGTTTTTCATTGCTTCATGCTGCAGCCATAGCTGTATTTTCACTAGAATAAGCTTTTCCGCACACTTGAACACTCGTACAGATCGAGGGAGAGATTTCAAACTAAGTAACCACATGCACAAAGTGGGGCCAGAAGGATGTAATAAGGGATCTTAGGACACTAGAGAATCAGCTAAAATGTTCAGTTTTCAGTTTCACCTTCTGCACCATATGCACCAGAGATTACATTTCTGTACATGCCCCCAAAATTTTTGGTATCATTTTGTAGACTTTCAGAGAATTTTAAAAGATTTTGGACCCTTCATTTATTATGTTCAAGTACACAGTTACAATAGGAAAAACTTTAGTTTACGTTCTTTAAAAAATTCATCCTCAATAAAAACAAAAATGATAAATAAACCTCAAAACTTTAGGTTGTTATATAACTGGCCTGTAACAGCTGTTAACAACAATTGGATTGGAATAGATTAGTACTATCTTCTTTAATTTAGCTTTTGTTACTGTTTGATTATATGCAGCATGGTGACCGAAAATTTTTGTTGCTTCTAATCACTAATCCATAATGAAGAATTGTGTTTACAGATCAGCATCCTATTCCAAACCAACATTCTCATGATCTAAATATTTCACTGGGAAAAATGCAAAATGCAGTCTCTCATAGGACAAACTTAGAGTTTGCTCCCATTACACCGGATAAAGCCACAAGCAGAAAAAGCAACCAGGTTTCTGAATTTCAAAATTCATGCACAGATGATAGAACAAACCAAGAAAGAGATGAACACATTAGTGAAGTCATTGCTGAAAGGGTTGATTCCAACAGTCTGCAGTACAATAAAGATCCCTTAGAGCCTGTCACAGATGCATCAATTGCGGCTGCTTCCACACAGTTAATGGAGAATCATGTCCTGGATAAGGGAAACAATCATGTTATTGACCTGAACAAAACGCCCCAGCGTAAACCCAGGAGGAAAAAGCACAGACCAAAGGTGGCCAAAGAACGCAAACATAAAAAGCAAGTAGGTTCTAAAGATCCAACAGGTAAGAGAAAGAAGGGAAGCAAGAAAGACTCAACATCTTCCCCAGCACAAGCAGCTGGAGAATCCATTGATCAGAAAACACTTGAGCATACCAAGAAATCATGCAGACAGACCTTAAACTTTGATGTTGGACAGCCCACAGCAGAAGAATCTATATACAAGTCAGCTTCTAATTTGGTTTCATTAGGGACAAAGGCCTTCAATGCAAGAGAAGTTCAATCAAAATCAACCATACAGCTCAGCGAAGGAATTGAGGTTACAGCTCTAAAGCCTGAGACCCCAAAGCCTGTTGATTCTAAAGAAAATATAACAGGGAAGAGGAAGTATACGCAGAGAAAGGGACTCCAGAAAAACTCTATGCCTTCCCCAGCACCAGCAGAGAAAGTATGCAAGTCCAATTCCTCAAAAGAAAATCCAAAAGGTAAGAGGAAGTATGTGCGACAAAAGGGACTCAACAAAGACTCAGATTCTTCCTTGCAAAAAGTAGCTATTGGAAACAATGATCTAAGGATGGTTGAGCCGACCAGGAAGTCATGTAGAAGGGCCCTAAATTTTGAAATGGTAGAGCAACATAGGGATGAAGAGTCTACATGCAAGTCAAGTTGCAATTTATATTCAGGATCAGAGGTAAGGGACTTGTATGGAAGAGGGATTCAATCAAAGTCAACTGTACAACTCAGTGAAGGCATCAAATTGACCTTAGAAAATACACAAGCAGGCATTGCCTACGATCTAACCCGTTCAGTGAATCAAATGCTAAAAGATTACATGTCATTGCCTGAAGGACAAGAACCAAGAATACCACTTTTCACTGAGACAAATACCCAACAGCAAAAACAGGATTCTGGTTTTAGGAAAGAGAATGAAGGGGAAGGTAAAGGTCAAGGGACTGACAATATCAGACAGGACCATGCTAAACAAGTCTCAATGCAAATTGACACTCAATCATCACCGAGAATCCCGAATGGACCCAAATGCAACACGTGCACAATCTTGATCGAGCAAGGACATGCTTCAGGATCAAAGAGAAAGTATTCAAATCCTGTTGAGCAAGCAGAAGCAAGCAGCTTGAATCTGGCTGGCTCTCATTATCATACTTTACAAGCATATCAAATTCCTTGGGTTCCAAAAATTTACAAGAAAAAGAGAACTGAGAAGGGGCAAAATTCTGCTACATCTAGCACATCATCCTCTGCAACTGCTGCAAAAGTTATCACACTGGAAACAGCATGCTCTCAAGGTAATACCAGTGAAGATTCTTCTGCTTCAAAAACCAATAACTTGATTTCTGCTCCTCAATCTAATGACAGTTGCATTGCAACAATTAAAAAAGCTGGAAGTGGACTTCAAGACAAACAGAAAGCCTTTGAGTGGCTCCTGGCTTTAAATCCAATAGAAAGGTTGACAAAAAAGAGATCCAGAGGCCTTACACGGGTTAGAGACTTGACTTCACTAACCAGAATTGCTTTGTCCACTACGCAACCAACTTACCCAAGCAGCCAAGGACTGCAGGATTGTGATAAGCAACAAGTTGGAAGTTCAAAGAAACCTCACAAATGTACAGAAGCACTAGTAGAAGAGACACGTGGGACATTAGCTCCGAGGAAGCGTACTAAGAAGAGACACTCTCTTCTCAATTCTGCATCCTCTAGTACAAATGAAGCCCAAAAGCAGCAAAACTTCACCTTGTATAGCCACCAACAATTCTCTCGAAACTCTTTAGGTACTTAATGAAAGAGCAGACCTTTTTTATTATTTTTTTAATTTTTTGTAATCCACTCCAGGAAGACTAATCTAATTACATTTATTGTTAACCTATCCATTCTGCAAAACAGTTTCCATTAATTTCTTACAAGCCACTTTATGCAGGTACTCTTCCAGAACTAAGATGGCCACACATGTTCTGCATTGATGCAATTGTTGATCAATTCAATCGTCTAAACATCAACCAGGAAAGTAGCCACATTGAACATCAAGAGCAGAATGCCCTTATCCCTTACTGTATGAGAAATCAAGAGCAGAGTGCCCTTGTTCTTTATAGCAGAGATGGCACGATTGTACCTGTGCAGGGGTCATTTGATCTTGTCAAGAAACGGCGCCCACGGCCTAAGGTGGAGCTAGATGAAGAAACTAATAGAGTATGGAAGCTTCTACTGGAAAATATCAACAATAAAGGTATTGATGGAACGAATGAAGAGAATGCAAAATGGTGGGAAGAAGAACGGCAAGTGTTTCATGGCCGCGTTGACTCATTTATAGCCCGTATGCATCTTGTGCAAGGTAGCATTTCATTTTCTGATATATCCCTCTATATACTTTACACTGGCAAGGGTACCAAATACTTTTTTCAGTAATGTTGATGCATGTGTTATTAAGAGTTTCATACTGTAATATGGTTCATAACTGCTGAAGAATAGAAGATAAACATACAATATGTTCTTACCATCCCACTTGAGAGACAGAGAGTGGAACTTTTCTTTCCTTTTTTTTGGGACATAAAATATAAGATTCTCAATCAAACCAAAATAAGCAAAGAGATATAGGAAAGGGCTCAATTAAAAAAAAAAAAGAGAGAGAGAGAATAAAAGCACCTACCAAAATGTCATAGCAGTTTTAGAGCCAAAATAACATGATACAAATTTACAGCCCATATGATATCATGTCCAATAGCATGGAAAGAGTAAGCACAAAATTTAATGGGCAGTTGAAATGAGTGCTCAGTCGAAATTTCAGAAATTAAGCCCTCAACCTGATAAGCATTTTGTTAGAAAGGACATATACTTTTACATAATTATAATTTAGAGGACAAACAAAAACCAAATATGCATATCCTGCGAAAATGAAAATTCTCATTTAAGCTAATGAAGAAAACTTGGTTGAAAATGATTTTGAAAAGTTTTACTTTTCCAATGTGAACTCATATATTTAAATGTGCATTTCAAGAGCTTTGCATTTTTCTCTTTTAGAAGCTTCTGTATCTATTTCACATAATGAATTTAGCTGAGTTCATATGATTCCTCAAAATGTGATCTACAGGGGATCGACGCTTCTCGAAATGGAAGGGATCAGTTGTGGACTCAGTGGTTGGAGTCTTTCTCACTCAGAATGTTTCAGACCATCTTTCTAGGTATTCTAGTGTTTCCAACATATTAACAGATAATAATGCAATTAAAGGCAAGGTATATGGAGAATCTCTTACTTTTTCTTTCTTTTGCAGTTCTGCATACATGTCACTTGCTGCACAATTTCCCCTCAAGTCGAAGAGCCAGAAACCATGCTATGGTGAAGGGACTAGCTCAGTGACTGAAGAACCAGCACCATATGTAGTGAGTCCAGAAGACACTGTAGAATGGACTGAGAAGACGTTGCATCAACCAGCTTCTGATCCGAGTTCAATGTCTCTCCATGACTCTGAGCACAATGGAGAGAGAGAGGTTGTAAGCAGCAATCAATCCTTGGGAAGCAGCACTGTTAGCTCGATAGATGAGTCAAAATGCAAGTTGTTGAATTCTTGTGTAAGTGATTCAAAAACGCACTGTGATTCAACTCTGAATGGATCAATCACAGAGAGCACCAGAACAGAGACGATATGTTGGATGGGAGGTAGGATAGCAACAAATGACATGCTTTCTTCTCAAAGTTCTTTGTTTTCATCTCAAATTTCCATGGATTCTTCAATTGCTCAAAATGCTCAAAGAAGCAAATCTAGCTTTGTTAGAGACTCAAAGGCAGGGGATATGACAAGTGGATCTAAATTCAACAGCTTTAATGACTGTAGTTTTGTGGAGCTTCTACAGATGGCAGGATCTTACAACCTACATCAGGTTTACAAACATGGAAATGCCAGTATGTCATCTGATGAGAACTTGAAGGATGATCATCAACAGTTCCAAACCATGGTGTATGAGAACGAAAGACAGAAGGTGGAAGATTTAGGCGGTCCTAAAGAACTTTTAGGAGTATCAGATATTTCATCCACTAGTTTCAATCAATATCCTCCCCGAGATTCAGCAGTAGAAGTTCAATACTATGAAACGTTAAGAGAAGACACAGGATCTTCTGGTATCTCCGTTAACAATAACAAAACCTGTGTGACAGAACCAAGTGCTGTAACTCCAAAATTGGCAAGTCAAACCACAGATGCAACAAAACTGGCCATTTGCATTCAAGAAGCTCCAAGGCCTTCCAGTGAAAATAAGCAAATAATACATCGCATGCAAGGAGAAACGAATATAACTGCACAGCATCAAAGTGATCCATATGGAGATTCCAGACTTGTTGGAAAACTGGATCATGTTAAAAAGAATGGGATGAAACATCTGAATTTGTTTAACTTTTCAGGTGAAACCATAAATGCTACCGCAAACAGCATTGCTTTTAATAACCAAGAAAACACTCAGCAGCAAGCATCAGTTGCAGACTTGAATAAACAAGAATGTTCATCTAGCAAGGAACTTAATGAAATTAATGATGCTACTTCAAAACCAAAAGGTAGAAGGGTTGGAAAGGATAAAAAAAATGACTTTGACTGGGATAGTCTAAGGAGGCAGGTGGAAGCAAATGGAAAGAAAAAAGAAAGACCAGAAAACACCATGGACTCATTAGACTGGGAAGCTGTAAGATGCTCTGATGTTAAGAAGATTGCTGAGACTATCAAGGAACGGGGTATGAACAACATGCTTGCTGAACGAATAAAGGTACAAGTATACATTCCATCAAAAAATCTTTCAAATCTGTAGTAGTATTAACCAGAGACAGAAAGCTTTTCAGATCAAGTAACTTTTAATTGAAAATCCATGTAGGATTTCCTTAATCGACTAGTTAGAGAACATGGAAACATTGATCTGGAATGGCTGAGGGATGTTCCGCCTGATAAAGCAAAGTAAGTCCTAAGAATCAATTCTAATAGTTTCCTCCAAAATATGTCTGTGACACATCATATAATCATACCATGCTATGTACTGAACATGCAAAGCATCCTACATTTATATTTTTCTTAAACTTACAGAACACTAATTCCTTGTTTAGAGAGTATCTGCTAAGCATAAGGGGACTTGGCTTGAAAAGTGTGGAATGTGTGCGACTTCTTACACTTCACCATCTTGCTTTTCCAGTAAGTTGCTAATAGAACTTCAATTATATCTAAAACAAATAGAACAAATTTTAATTGTTACAGTTATGTAATAGGTTGACACAAATGTTGGACGCATAGCTGTAAGACTTGGATGGGTTCCGCTTCAGCCTTTGCCTGAGTCACTTCAGTTGCATCTCCTAGAACTGTAAGTAATCATGTATAAACAGATTATCAATGCAAAACTATTGCTGTTAACAACGTAACTGCTAATTGTTTTCCCTGCATAGGTATCCAGTGCTGGAATCAATTCAAAAATATCTTTGGCCCCGACTGTGCAAACTTGATCAAAGAACACTGTAAAGAAAAATTCAAATTCCTCCTAGTTTCCTGACTCCCTAATCTACCTATTTCATGAACAAGGATTTTTTTGTTTCCAGTTTTTTTGTTTTTCAAAATGTTAATTCTTAGAATAAAGATTGTTACTAATTTGTTACAATATTTACTAATAGGTATGAGCTGCATTACCAGATGATTACATTTGGAAAGGTGAGTTGAATATGCATACAAACTAAATTATAAGTAACTTAATCTCCTTTCTGATCAACAAGAAGCTGGGTAAGAGGACAATTTCCGATTTTATGCAGGTGTTCTGCACAAAAAGCAAACCAAATTGCAATGCATGTCCAATGAGAGGAGAATGCAGACATTTTGCAAGTGCATTTGCAAGGTTTGCAAATCTACTTGTTCTAGTTCTTAGCTTTACAATTTCATGTTATCCGCATTTGTAGTTTTGCGAGAGCAGCAAGTGGCTTCATGTGCCCACCACCATCCAGCACAGGAAATTTAGACATACTTTATCATATAGAAAGAAGAATATGTCTATAGAAATGCTGTTAATGAATAAGGTTATCAACCCTCTTATTTTCATAATCAAGGATTATAGCAAACGGTGGTAATCCCGCTTGTAGACCCACTAGGAACAAACATTATTCCATTAGATATATGTACAAATAGTTTGATTCAATAATTTGACCAGGATATCATTCTGAATACAGCTCCAGGCTTGCCCTGCCTGGGCCAGAAGATAGATCTATAGTAAGTGCAAAAGAAACTAGGACGCCTGATGAAAACCCTGCTGTGATAATCAATCAATGGCCCCTGCCTCTGCCCCAAGCAACTGAACAACCCAAAGGAAACCAACAATCAGAAACAAAATCTGAAGTCAATAACTGTGAGCCTATTATTGAAGAACCAGCAACACCAGAGACAGAGTGCATACAAGTATCAGAAATTGACATTGAGGATACAGTCTGTGAGGACCCAGATACAATTCCGACTATCAAGCTTAACATGGAAGAATTCACTCAGACATTACAAAATTACATGCAAGATAATATGGAACTTCAAGAAGGTGACGTGTCCAAGGCTTTAGTTGCTTTAACAGCAGAAGTTGCATCAATCCCTACGCCAAAGCTTAAGAATGTTAGTCGTCTACGAACAGAGCACCAAGTGTAAGTAGACACTAATCTGCAAGGTCTAAATAACCAAACAATCAATGAGAGGTATCACATGGAATTTATTGGATTCTTAACCAATAAATCCAGGTAAGAAAAGCAGAGCAACTCTGTTAATAAACGTTGCAGAGTAAAAGCTACAGTATTGAGTACAGAGAATGAATATTTCATTACGAATATCATATCTATTAAATTAAAAGATGGAATGATTCTCATTATTTATTCAAGTTTTTTCTTAACTTTCTTGCAGATATGAACTTCCAGATTCACATCCTCTTTTGGAAGGGGTAAGTCATTTTTGCATCCAATAAACGGGAATATCATTGGTTAGGTAAAATAAAATGAAAAAAATTATTTAAATTTTGTCCCAAATTTCCATTTTTACTAATTGCCCTTGCCTAAACAACAGTTGGAAACACGAGAACCTGACGATCCAGGCAGATACCTTCTTGCCATATGGACACCGGGTGAGCAAGAACCATATATATTATATAAATACTTTCTAAAACCTTAAGATAACATTCCTATATAGAGTTGAAAAATATTTTAATTTGCTGCTTTACGGATATGATTGTGTGACATTTGAATCGCTATTAATTCCATTAAATGTAAATGCTAGGTGAAACTGCAAATTCAATTCAACCACCTGAAAGAAGGTGCAGTTTTCAGGAACATGACAAACTTTGTAATGAGAAGACATGCTTTTCTTGCAATAGTGTTCGGGAATCGCAGTGCCATATTGTTCGGGGAACACTTTTGGTGAGAATGTGAATTAAATAGCCATGTATGACAATTCTAAGAACCATGGATTCAAATTCTAACCAGTGCTAGAAATCTTCCATTAACAGATACCATGTCGCACAGCAATGAGAGGGAGCTTTCCCCTCAATGGCACATACTTCCAAGTTAATGAGGTAAAATCAACTCCAAAGATCATGTATTTGATTCCCTTCCACGCCTTAAACTCAGTCTTTTCCTTGTATATCATCTATACATAGGTATTTGCCGACCATGATTCTAGTTGGAACCCCATTAATGTACCTAGGGAGTGGATATGGAACCTACCAAGGCGGACTGTGTATTTTGGAACTTCTGTACCTACAATATTTAAAGGTAAAGATTATTATTGAGAATGGTTTTAATAATTGGTATTAGATCTAAAATTTTTTTTTTGGTCTATTAGGTTTAACAACAGAAGGTATTCAACACTGCTTCTGGAGAGGTATGTGGTGATGTCAATTCTTTAACTTTATCATTCTAAGTGTCTCTGATAAGAAAGTTAGCAACTTGTAACTGTTGTTACCTTAGGAACATGTACAAACATCAGGCCTTGCAATTTTTTGTAATACACCTCTGCCCTACACAAATAATTCTACTTTCCAGATGCTGAATAGAAGACATACTGACAGTTTCATCTTTATAATTAGTATTTATTAATTTAATCCATAATGTCTTCTTGCACAAGCCACTGTAGGATAGCCCTTGTGTGCTATAAGGAAATTAGGAAAATTTACTTCTATGGATTACTAAGCCCCCGTTTAGGATTGTTGTAGCATCAAAATTAATCACTTATATCTTAAACTACAACCATAAAGGTGTTTCGTAACATAATTTAAAAGTGATTAACCTTGAAACTGACTTAAAATAATCTGTTCTATTAAAGAGGAAACAAAGAAATTAATGCTTTTGAAAATCTGATTATTTGATAATCAGTTTTTGGTGTTTAGAGTTTCAAAATTACTCCCAATAAAAATACTAAAAGACAATCCTAATTTATGAGAGAGTTCAAAGAAATAATACATCATATCTATTTTAGTTAACTGAAATTTTAAAAGCTGAAAAAACACTTTAGTTTACCAAGTACTTATAAGCTTATTTGTAAAAATTAAAAGAACTTTTAAAATTTTACCAAACACCTTGCAACTATAAGCTAATTACGTCATAAGTCGAGATAGCTTTCTACACGAGGACTCATACTCTCTCGTATACAACCATTTTTCAGAAAATCCGTTACTTGGCCTTGCAAAATTTCATGTTGCTGAGGACTCATACGGTAATGTAACAAGTTTAGCAAACTAGCTCCAAGAATCAAATCAATGTGATACTGCACATCCAACAAAGGTGGTAACCCTATTGGCATTGCTAAGGCTGTCAAATCAAAGAATTCTGCCAACAACGATGCTACCTTTTCAGGAATAATTGTTGTCTTCAGCTCTTCTTCTCTTTTAGCCATTATACATCCCTCACATTCATCAACCATGTGCTCACTTGCCACTACTAGAAAACTTTTCCCCTACACTTTTGAATTTTTTATCTCATTTTTTTTTCTTGGTAGAAGGTATTAACATCACCTTTTCTCCACACCAATAAAACATGTATACATTTTCTTTTCCCCTGTGAGTAACATCCACATCAAACTGTCAAGGTCTACCCAACAAATGATTGCAAGCACCCATATCTACAACATCACACAACACCTCCTCTTTATAAATTTTTCCAATTGAACAAGGAACATGACATACCTCATTGATGCTAGTTTCTATACCTTTCTTCATCCACCCAATTTTATATGGCGAAGTGTGTATTGAAAAAGGACTACAACATACCTCATAGACGTGAGTTTCTGTGCCTTTCTTGATCCACCCAATTTTATATGACAAAGAATGTTTTTCCGTTTTGAGGCTCAATGTATTTATCAATGCCTTAGACACAATATTTTCCTGCTGCCATTGTCAATAATCACATTACACACTTTGTTACTGATAGTCCCACATGTCCTAAAGATTTCATGCCGCTCTGTTTCCTCCTCTTTCTTTGGAGGTAATAAAGCTTTTTGCATAATACAATTTAGCTCTCGCCATCATCGCCATCAACAACTTCGGTATAATCATCATTATTTCCTTAAATTGCTCATCATCAACTGTCACATAATTAGTCAATCTTTTATTCCTCTTTGGACATTCATTTGAACGATGGTTAGGCAAGCCACAGCGGTAGCATTTTTCAGCCATAGGTCTTGCATAAGGGTTTGGTTGTTGTGGTTGGTTAGAGGGGTTGTGTTGGATTGGGTTTGAATTTTTGTTTTGGAATTTATTTTGCTGGGATGGTGGACGTGGAAAAAAAGGCTTCAGTTAAAGTTTTATTGATAATAAATCTGCTCCCCACCTTCAGATTTTTGATCCCTTTATATAGGATAAGCATAAAAGGCCAAAATACCCAATACTAATGAAAAGACCCAAAAAAGAATAAAATAACCCAACAATTAAATAAAACTGAACATACGATTTGAACCACACTACATCAATTCGTTGCTAGATATGACAAAATGTGTTAAACTGGATTAAACCTAATAAATCTATTCCATCTGGAAAGGAACAGAGGGGGAGGGTGGAGGAAGAGAGAAATGTTGTATTTGCACCACAAACTACCACCTTGATTAAGAGTTGGTGAACAAATATCATAAGAGCGAGGGGCTGTAGGTTGGTTTAAATTGATGCTATGTCAAATACATATGGCCCTTTGATAGGGTAGACAAATTCCTTGAAATAACATACATATTTTTTTTTTATAAGAAATGAAAAGTTGTATTAGATGATTGGAGGAAAAAAATTACAATGTGGACTAGTGGACCACAATAAGAATAAAGTGTAAAGGACATGCATTCACCTTATACAAAGACAACACCAAGAACCCATAAATCCCAACCCCTCGTCTACCAAAAAGAAGGAAAATTATATAAAATTAAGCCATTAGTCTTTCCCAACTAAGATGAATAAAGAAAAAAGAAGCATCATGAAAGCCCTTTGAAACCAAAGCCCAAAGGGACAGATGGAGACGAATTTTGTCCTATAAACTATGACTTTTCTTTCGTTCTCTTTTCTTTCCTCGAAGATATGCTTACTTTTTGCATGCCAAAGAACCCAAAAGAGAGCCAAAATAGCATACTTCCATAAAGTTTTGACTTTATTTCCTTTCCCAAAAGCATAGATGCATTCCTTGAGCACTTCTTCTGAAGAACCTGGACTAACCTAAACAATTTTGGCTTCTTTGCATAATCTAGCCATAAATCAGTAGCCACACTGTAGTGAAGGAAGAGATGATTTGAAGTCTTTTTATTTCTTTTATACATCACACCAAGAGGGCAAGAGACACATTTTTGGGAACCTTCTTTGAATAACTTCTCCAGTATTAATTAATCCCTTTTGCTAAAGCCCATGCAAAGATTTGAAATAACAATACATGTAATATAATAAACGAACATTAATCTAATTCACAGCCGCAATACCATATCTTCCTTGCCTATTTTACTTATAGCAATCCAACACCTTAAACATATATGTAAAGAAGTTATATTGATAGCTCATGCCCCAAAATAAGTTTTCTCCGTTGGAAAGAACTAAAAGGAGTACAACCTAATGCCTAGAATTTTTTTACTTTTTCTCAAAGAATTCATACCAACATATTGTCACAATAATTAAGGAGTATGTTGAAGGAAATATACCAAGATCTCCTTGTATATTATAATTGTAATGAGTTTATTAACTTCTTTAGTAAGCCTTGTGCTAGCTTCTTTAGTAAGCTTTGTGCTAGCTTCCTTAGTAAGCCTTAAGCCTTGTGCTAGCTTCC
>JANLJB010000736.1:0-52678 GCA_026212285.1 Bursera cuneata
ATTTTTTAAAATTTTTTTAAATTAAGAAAAAAAATTTCAATAGGGGCAAAAATATATTTTTAAAGGTTAAAATTAGCTGTTGATTAAAAAAAGCAAACCTTAGGGGTTTAGTTGATGAAAATGGTAAACTTGCTTTTTGCTTAAGATTAGGTCAGAACACAAAGGTACTATTTGATATTATCTCAATTTTATATGATAAAAGTAAATGATATAATAGTCAAAGAATTTATAATAATCCTATATAACATAAATATTAAATTTTCATTTATACATCACCATAAAATAAAATAAAGCAACATAAAATAAAGGTAACTGTCTAACGCGTGAGTCTCTTACGTTTACAATTTGATTTTGAGCCGAGACAGAGCGGAGGCATACATACATATATATATATACGTACATACGTATCTAAACACTAAAAATAAACAAAACATCTTCCTCTTTTCTCAGGCGATTCTGAATTAATCTAAGTCATTCCAATTCTCAATTCTCAATTTTCATTTCATTTTGATTCGATCATTTCCAATGGACGAAAACAACCCCAACAACGGCATCATCTCCCGGGACGGCCTCAACAGCGTGGCCAGCTGGGTCAGCACCACGGTTGTCTCCGCCTTCTTCGCCTCCCTCGAGCGTTGCTCTTGCGTCAATCTCACCACCACCGACCCCGATGACGACGACGACGACGAAGAGGCCAAGGACCGCCCTCTCACCCTCACCTCCAACTCGCACTCTCCCTCTCCCGACGAGATCGTGTAGCTTCTTCCTCCTCGGTATTGATTCTCGTCAAAATCTCATTTCATTTCTTTACCTTCCCGAAGCGTAAAACGCTGCGTTTTTTCCGTCCTTTTAGGGGTCGTTATGTGGATTAATAGAATATTGATCAATCATGTAATAATATGATCTTATAATTGCCGAATTTGCTGCTGCTTTGTTTCATGTTTGTGTGTTTGTAAACCAAATTCTGAATGTGGGTTTGCTTTATTTTTTGAGAGATTTCTGTTTTTGATATTTTTGGCTTGTATACCTTGTAATTCTATTCTATATCATGTCGTTTGTGTGACTTTCCTTGCACAAAGCTCTAGCAAACGGAACTCTTATAACATGTGGCATTGCTTTGCTCTCTGTGTTGAGACAATGCATAGGAGCCGAGTCTATATATCAAAGTCTACCAAACTTGTAAGGTGTGGACGTAGCCCCCAGATTAAGAACTCAGTGAACAAGTAAATGGCCAGGGATTTCTGGTTGTCAAAGAAAAAAATAAAAAAAGAATAGATTTTTGTCCATGTGGGATGAAAGAAATCGTAGTTAATCGGTTAATTTAACATTTTGATTCTTTGTTTTCTATGTGGATATTTTAGGGATGTAGTCATTGATCTCAACTTGATCTATTTCGTAGATATGTATTCGTTTATCATCTCTTCCTCCAATCTCTTCTTAGTCTTCTTCTCTTTTGAAGTGGTTGTGTTTGCCTGCGTTTGTTGATTATTTATATATAGTAAACCGAAGCATGCTCACCTCTCATTCTTTTCCAAGAATGTTTTTACTTTTAGATGAAATATGGATGAAGTAGCGTGAGTTTGGTGATGCTGCTGCCTGTTTGAAGCATTTTGATGCCTCAATTCCTCCCCAGCAAAAACTAAGAGCAATCGTTAGTTAAAATCAGAGATAAAAGAAGTCTGCAGTTTGCATTCCTTTAATGAAATTTCACAGCAAGTGCATTACCTCAACATCCTACTCCCTCTCTCATTTTTGTAAAATACTTCAGTATCCCTTGTCTCTTAGTACAAGTGCTACAAGTTTTGAGTTTATCTATACGTAGTACAAGAGCACCAGCAGCATGAATGTTCGACTTCATTTGCATTATTAATCACCATCGTGTCTCCAACAAAGTAGCATGAATACACAGCGACGGATTATGTAAAATCTTGCTTTCTTTTCCTTCAGAGTCTTTCTCTTTGGTACCGAAATTCTTTCTTCTTTTGGCTGGGAAGTAGACATCTCAATGACCTTAACTTACTCCTGTGTTCTTCTTCTGCTGCTACACCTTGTAACTTCTCAGATTATAGGGAGTGCTTTTTCTTGTGGAATCTTTTGAGCGGTTACTAGAGTTTGTATCAGTTTTCTTTATAATCAGTAAATAAATGGCATGTGAATTATGGTACAGCCCAAAAGACTTGACCCCGCTGTGCTTTGACTGTCAACCAAGGAGCTGGTTTTCTGCTTCCAAAAGCTGTCTTCTGCTACAGGGATTTAATATCCGGACTTCCAGGTTAATTGTCTATTGACCGACCAAATTAGAGCTCTGCTCCCTGGATTTATTGCCAAAGTGACAAATGGACCACTTGGCCTATATGAACATTTTAATATTTAAAGTTTTTGATACTTGTTTTCAGTCATTTGGTACTCCTAAAAAGAATTAATAGTTACTATCGATAAATAACAGATTTACAGAAAATCACCTTTTTTAAAGTCTGATGTAGAAGAGAGGTCGTCACCTTGTATCTTTGTTTCTGAATTTTTGTATACCATTCTAGTATTGCAGTTGATCAAATAATATATCGTAGCATCTTCTTCTTGAGAAGAAATGTAGAAAAATCTCTTTTGTTGTTTTTCAATCTGCATGTAGGAGAACAGAAATTTGTTAAATGACTGAGGAAACTGATTGCATTGTTTTCCCCAGTCACGGAGAAAAGCTTGCTCAGCCTCCATCCTGTTTTGCTTAACATGATTTCTGATTTCATGTAAATCTGTCGGTCAAATTTTGGTTTCCAATGCACATCCATAAATAGTTATAGAATTTGTAATCCATTGTCATTTTTTCCTCTTCGTAATACTGATGGGTTCGATTCCTTTTTTTTAAGTCCAACAAATCTGTAATGTATGGCTGATTACTACGGTTTAGTGAATGATGGCCCCCGTTTGAGCATTAATACTCTTTCTACAAGGCTGCTAGTTTTTATGAGGTAAATGGATTCTTGTTTATTTATTAATAAATATAATTGACCTCTGCATTTATTGTTTGATAAGAGTACCGCTGTATCTGCAACTTCAGTGTGACTGAATCCTCTTTACATAGAAAGTGCAATAGATTAGGCCAAGTGTAGACAGAAAAGGGCAAAATTTTAAACTTATCAATGGCCTGTCTCTTGCCAGTCCTAGACTTTGTTGTCCTTATCCTACACACACACACACACGTGTGTGTGTGTTTGTGTGTGTGTTTATGTGGGTCCAGCCAGATATAAAATTGTCTTTCAACGGCCAGGATCTTCGTTCTAGAAGTCTGCCTCCACCATTGCCTTTCAAACCCTAACTCTCTCTTTATATAAACACTTGTATCTATCGGCAACGAATGTAAACCATTCATGTCGTGCTTCCATTAATCTTAGGCCATGCAGATCTGAGTTTGGGTAATTAGTGTTTGTTTATAAAGTTTTATTGATTCTGATAAATCAAAACATTGCTCCAGTGATGAACTATATCATACGCTTATATATCGTTCCAATTTCTGAAGCTCCACCAGTTGGAGCCCTTTATACATGTGGAACTGAACTGAAGAGACTCTGAGGAGCATTCACTTAATATATCCAGCAAGACCTTTCCTTTTTCTTCTTTCTGAGGTTCAAACTACAAAGTTTGGAGAAGATTTGTAACGAGAGCTTAACACTCAAATGATAAATCAAGCAAATAACAGTCTTTTGAACTATTGAAAAGCGAAGTTGACAATGCAAATCGTTAACTAGATTTTGTAATACGCAACAGGGGGTTATAATCAGTATACGACTGAAAGAACACTTGATGTATGCCAGCCAGTTTGTTTTCTACCAAAGGCAACTGTGGTCGAATGGTGGATTTTACAAATGTAGTTTCCTTGTTAGCATTTTTGACGTAGGTACTTTCACCCAGCTTGAACAAGATTGAGCATGGTGGTTAATGCGTGGATTAGACTTTGGTGGCATAACTAAGTAAATCATTTTCTTTTGCATGATCCAAGTGGAAAAGCTTGACAGCAATTACTTAACATGTAACATTTTCCAGAATTTCAAATTTTGGTATACACATTCATAAACTAATTAAATTCCTAAACCTTAGAGAATTCAATACTGGACATTGATACTCTGATTTGGGTTTTAGGCAGTACATATATAGCATTATTAAGATTAATGCTATATTTATCAATTATTTATACAAATTTATCTATACCTATTTGTATCATTGCTTGGTGGACTATGGCTCAGGTTCATGAATAGGGAGGTTAATGGGTGGAGATCGTTACCTTGTTCCATTGCCTGCTGGAGTCAGCCAATTTCTTGCAAGTGGGTATACAAGGTGAAGCGACAAAGTGATGGATCAGTCGAACGGGTGCTATTGGTTGCTCGTGCTTTCTCACAGCGGTACGGATAGACTACGACGAGACGTTTAGTCCCATAACAAAGACAACTACCGTGCGAGTGTTCATCTCTCTAACAACAAGTCAGTCCTGGGCAGATGGACGTCAAAAATGCCTCTCTGTGGCGTCTCCCTACACCGTTCCCCTGCCTCCAGTCTTCCCTGCCCAGCGTTCACGCCCCATGAATGAAATTCCACATTCCAAGCAATTCGCCTTATTTAATTTTAACTTTTAAATTAAAATATTTTATTAAATTCTATTTTCCTTTCTAGTGCAAATTTTAATATTTGTGCTAACAAAAAAATTAAAGACAAGGTAACAGCAAAACAATTAATTAAAAAAAAAAAGATTCTGTAAGGTAAAGTAGAAAAGTTAACTCGTTTTTTTAAAGGTAAGAAAGAAAAGTTAACTTTATATGTTTAATTGCTCATGTATAGAAAACTTTACCGCATTTAAAGTTGTCCGTCGCACCAAAGAGAGAAAAAAAAGAAAAAAGAAAGGGACATGTTTTCTTTGATCAATCACTTTACTTTGATCAGTAGTGATAAATGGTATTCTGTCGAGTACGTTGTTTACTAGTAGATGATAGCGCTAGAGCAGATGCCTCAACCATCTCTTATCCTACATCTGTGAAAGGTCTTAGAGTTGATGCATTCCCACGACATGTTTTTGTAGAAATACTGGAGTTGATATAGAGTGCCCTTTGACGGTTTGCTTTTAAAATATAAGTTGTAGTTTTAGCATATCTAGGGATGACAATCGGGCCCGGGAATCGTCATCCTCAAATTGGAAGTCAATCCCCATAACTCATCCTTGATTATATCACCGGTTTACTAAGTTCGGCAACGGACCAAGAATCCTTGAAGGAATATGAGGATCCTCACTGATATCCGATCCACGAAAGTTTTAGCATAATTTTTTATTTTTTTTATAAATCAATATGCCATTCACATGCCTAATAAAAAACTACACTTCCTAATCTTTAATCAAGTTTATTAATTAGCATAAAATTCAAGTTTTAAAAAGTATAAATTCCATTCAACATTCATAAAAGTCATACACTAAAATATATAATTTTTTCTTAATTTAATTCGGGGATTGGGAATATCATCCCGTCCCACCTGAAATAATTTTGAAAAATAATTTTCATCCCCATCTCTGAAAAATTACTTATTTCTCAACTCCAAATGGGAATCGAGCTTGCAGGTCCATCCCTGTGAGGCAAGATTGTCATCTCTAAGCAATCGAGAGTGGCTCGGGTTGGGGATGAAAACTAACGTTATAGATTGAGAAATTTGAGTTATATCATCTTGAACATACACTTGCCTAGGGGTGGGCACGGGTCGGGTCAAAAAAATTGGACCCGAAATCAGGTTTTGATAAAAATGAACCCGACGGGTCATGGTTAGTCGGGTCTGATCGGGTTTCGGGTTAACAAAAACATTTAATTTACTGATTCGGATCGGATTTGGAGCGGGTTCGAGTCGGGTTCAATAAAGTAAAACTATCAATAAGTAAATATTTATACAACATAGACCTAAAATGAGTTGTAGTGCGCTGATAAAGTTACATAAAAGGTTACAAATTTTAGGTGGGGGGTTCAAATCCCACCATTCCAGATTTTGTCAAATATTAAAAATATATATTATGTAATAAATATATAATTTTGTTGTGTCACAAAATATTTCATTTTCGAATGTTGTACATCTCCAAAATTCGTGTGAATTAGTTTAACACGGGAGTAATTATGCCCAGCCCTACATTTGCCTACATGTGCCCACATTGCCACCAACACACTATTTCTTATTTGGAGAAGTGTAAAAAGTAGCTGAATTTTAGGATGTGTTTTAGAATTTAATCAAATTTTAACTTTTTTTTTTTTTTTTTTTTTTATNTTAGGATGTGTTTTAGAATTTAATCAAATTTTAACTTTTTTTTTTTTTTTTTCTCGGGGTATAAGAGCTCTCTAAAGGGGCCGTCTTAGCTTGCCCTGACTAAGATTACTGCCACACTTGTAGTGTTCGTGGTTGGCCTACTCAACTGTATACGATCGAAAGGTAGGACTTCACAATCCCCAACCAAGAGAGCGTTTACATTCAGCATGTTCCCTCTTAATCTCATATGTTATGGTGCCTCGAGGTGGGTAGGAGGGTCGAGCCTACATCACCGAGGAGTAATAATTGCGTCCCAATTTGATCTATCTAGTCGATAATTCATTTGGCGAATTCACGGTCGCCAAAGAAGCCCCAAGATGGAGCAATTCTAAGATAGCAAGCACTAGCTCTCGGAGCGACTTCATAAAAACAATCAAAGATAAAGATTGAAGAGAATGAAACACATATAGTGTTTATTATAGTGCTTCCTTCCTTCTGATTTTAGAAAATGTCCGAAAAATCTGTAATGAAAGTGCTAATCAGTGGCAAAAATATATTATTCAAGTGTTGAGTCGTTGAATGAAGTGTGAAAGTATCAAAGTAAAGACAACTCTTAATTTACTTATTTTAATAGAAAAAGAATAATAAAGATTTAACTAAAAATAACCTCTAAAATTAACTATTTTTTATTAATTTCCTTTCTTATTTGGTCCTGCTACAATGCCATGTCTAGCTGAAAACAGAAGTAAGTCAGGAGTGACCTTTCTAGTTCTTGCATCATTATTGAATAAGTCAACGTTAAGTGAAGGTGGTAATGGTGCGAAGGACAATCGTCAAATTCAGTTTGAGTATTTCCTTCTGAACTACGATATACGACCTCGTGTTTTGAGTATAAACTATTGTTATTCTTGTAACGAAGCAATCATATTCCTTAACTTGGGCCGATTCGTTTTTTCTGCGTCC
This sequence comes from Bursera cuneata, assembly GCA_026212285.1. Classification (NCBI taxonomy): domain Eukaryota; kingdom Viridiplantae; phylum Streptophyta; class Magnoliopsida; order Sapindales; family Burseraceae; genus Bursera; species Bursera cuneata. The sequence continues at coordinate 7,228 of JANLJB010000736.1, forward strand.
CCCCAGTTGGCCTGAAAGTCACGCTCAACTCAATCTCAAACTCCAACAAAAGCAAACAGCTTGCAATTTCATCCTTGTCGTGTACCGATCGATTACAAAAGCCGAAAGGAAAAGACTGCCACACGTTACAACAAAACAAAGAAAAGTATCTATTACAGTAGCCGGCCTTCCTTTTCTAGTTCTTCATTGTTTTGTAATCTAAACAAAGCCACAATGTTTCCATCCCTAATCAACACTAACTCTTCTCTGTTATCTGCCAATCATGCCATGCTTTCTGTCTCGCTCTCGCAATGGCAACACTGACCCATCAACTTTGTCCTACTTTATATCATTGTTTTTGTTACTAAGAGCCATGGATGCTTTCACTTTGTCGCCACAACTACGCAGTGCTGGTACTGATGAAGGTCCTGTGAGACCCACGACCCCATTAGTGACTTTCCTTGTGCGTGTGCAAGAAACTGCATTTAATACGTTCGGGGCAGAACAATTTGAACCGAAATTTTATGTGGATTTGTCGTTGAAGTCCGATCTTTCAACTACTGTTAAAGCTTTTGACCAGTTACCAAGAAATGCAACTGGGTCAGTCTCAGCTGAAGATCTGAAAAAGTTTATCAATGGTTACTTTGACGGTGCAGGAGATGATCTTTTGTATGCTGAACCAGCGGATTTCGTGCCTGAGCCAGAGGGGTTTTTGCCAAAAGTTGAGAATTCTGAAGTGAGAGCATGGGCACTTGAGGTGCATTCTTTGTGGAAAAATTTGAGCAGGAAATTGTCTGCTTCTGTTTCTAATGGACATGAGTTGCATACTTTGCTTCCTCTCCCTAAAGCATTTGTCATTCCAGGATCTCGCTTTAGGGAGGTCTACTACTGGGATTCTTACTGGGTTATTAGGTTAGTTTTTATTTCTATTTTATTTGCTTTTAGTATGTTTTCGGTGTTGGTTTTGCAAATTAAGCAGTTGATTACTTTTTACTTTATGCATCAAGCTCTTTGCAATATGTCAATGCCGGTCCAATTATAATTAAAGATAGTATTTTTGTCTGACAGGCGGAGTTATTTTCCAGGATGATTTGAGCTTTCTTCTTTTAAAGGGTTTGATTTGATTCAATTGCAGGGGCTTGCTTGCAAGTAAAATGTATGACACAGCAAAAGCAATTGTGACTAATCTCATCTCCCTCATAGATAGATATGGTTATGTCCTTAATGGTGCAAGAGCCTATTACACCAATAGGAGGTAATGCTTGTTTGGTTTTTGTTATCTATTTCCTTATTTGTCATTTTTCATGCTTCTCTGTCATATTTTAATAAGAAGCTAAATTTGATGCATGTCGGATTTCATGTCTTCTATACTAAACAAATGTAAACTGTTGCCATTTATATGCAAATAATGATTTTGGAGAATAAATCTGTGAGTTTGTTTCACAAAGCTTCATGGTCTTGTATGCCAACAAAACTACCTAACCTTCAGTTTCACATTTTGTCCATTTATTGGATAAGGTTTCAGCATTAGAATAGAATGTTTCTTTATTGTTATAATACACATAGGAATTACCTTACAACTTATTTCAAAATTGAATTAACCAAAGTAACAGATATTCATTCTTTTTCTGGTTTCTAAAGATTCTTATTTGGAGCTTTCTAATACTACTTTTACCAAATACAGCTTCTACTATATATAAGCATTTGAACAGATTTTCAGAGAGAATATAGAAGCAATTTTGTCTATGAAGATATGAGGAGAGTTGTTAAACACATGAGATAGCTAGGTTAAGTTTTTGGTTATTTTTGGAGTTCTCATTATTGTCTAAATTTTGACATCCAATAAGCTCCTCAGTTTTCCAATTCACTGTTATGGCCACATTAACATATTGATTATTTAGTTGTAACATTTTGGGAGATGTAAAGTAGCTTGGGGATATATGTTGCAGCCAGCCTCCCCTCCTCAGTGCAATGGTTCATGTCATATACGATCGAACTGGTGACTTGGAATTGGTTAGAAAAGCTCTTCCTGCTCTGCTCAAAGAGTATAAATTTTGGAATACAGGTATAACAAATATATATTTTTTTACTCGTGTAATTTATTTGCTTGAACTTCTGTAGCTTTTACCTTACTGCTGTTGTAGGAATACACAGTGTGACAATCCAAGATGGTCAGTCAAGCTATCACAAATTAAGTCGGTATTATGCAATGTGGAACAAGCCAAGGCCTGAATCTACCACCATCGTATGTTCTTCTTTCCAGCACTTAACTTAGCATGAGTCTGTGCTCTATCTTGGAGAGAGAGATTTTGATTTCTTCTGTCTACCAGGACAAGGCAAAAGCTTCCAAGCTCTTCAATGATACCGAGAAACAACATTTTTACAGGGAAATAGCTTCAGCTGCTGAATCTGGATGGGATTTCAGTACAAGATGGATGAGGTTTTTTTTTTTAAATTACTTTTTTATTTGCATTATTATTCTATTTTCAGACTATTTCACTTCAATTTTATAAATTTTTCATTGTTTAGCTGATTCAATACAATTGTCTTGTTGCAGGAATCCCCCACATTTCACCACTATGGCTACAACATCGGTTTTACCTGTTGACTTAAATGTATTTCTACTCAAGGTATAACTCATTACTTCCTTAATAAGTCTTGAGATCTGTTATCTATGCCCTTGTTATTTATGAGCCGTTTCATATGATGGTCCAGATGGAACTTGATATTGCCTTCTTGGCAAAAGTTGTTGGAGACGATAAGACTGCTGAGAGTTTCTTGGAATATTCTCAAGCAAGAAAACAGGCAATCAACTCTGTTTTCTGGAATGAAGAGATGGGGCAATGGCTGGATTACTGGCTTGATAATGGAACTACTTGTGAGGTGACTACTATGCGCAAGAGTTTGTCAGCTGATAAGAGAAACCTCTCAGCAGCTCTGAATTTATTGCTTTGATACTTGCAGGAATCTCATACATGGCAGGCTACGAAACAGAATCATAACACATTTGCTTCAAACTACTTGCCTCTATGGATTGATTTGTTCAACTTAGGTTTGTGACTATTAATGTAGACCTGAGACTAGGTAAAGAAATTAGTTCAATAGACTGACAGGCTTTGGAAGCAATGCTATACCATTATGTTGAGGAACTTGAAACCTAACTCCACTATCATGATTTATTCTGGGCTTGTGTCGGTGTTCTGAATCTTGTTTAGGAAGCTTAAGCTATATCTGCTCCTCTGTTATTCTTATTGAGACAAATGAGCCCCTACAGTAGGGACTCCTGAGGATAGTTCCACTTGATTGAAAAAGCTTGTAAGTCATTAAGATTTAAGACTTTTCTATATTTCTATGGTAAGGAATAAGATTGCCGATGATGGAGGATCTTCTCTTATTGATCTCAACACCCTTTGTGTCAAGTTTGAAGTAGCTATTTGATAACAGTGTTTTCCTTCTTAAAGACTTTACCCTTGCGCTATCTGGGTTCAGTATTTTAGTAGGTCATAAGCGTGTAATCGGACAGTAAATATTCTGTAAACTTCATTACACTCTTTATAGAACTTCCATGAATTCTTCAGCGATATGATAGAGTATCTAAAGTCAAGATATATAGAACTGGGAACTGACTATGGAATCAGTTCTGCTAAATATAAAATCATTAAAATATAGTTGCAATCTTTTAAGTTGATATACAGAATTTTTATTTTTTTTTTCAAATTGGAATACTGAGAATGCTTTGAATGTTTACATAGATACTCCTCTGGTGGAGAAAGTAAGAAAAAGTCTTCAAAATTCGGGCCTGGTTTGTGTTGCTGGAATTGCAACTTCTTTGACAAAATCAGGAGACCAATGGTTAGTAACATGTTTAACTTTCATATTGCAATATGTATTACCTTATATACATTAGCCACTAACAAAAATCACCAATTCCACCAGGGACTTTCCAAATGGTTGGGCTCCACTTCAACATATGATAGTAGAAGGTTTGACAAGATCCGGCTCACAAGAAGCAAGGTCAATGGCTGAAGACATTGCTGTAAGGTGGATCAGAACCAACTATGTTGCATACAAGAAATCTGGAGTAATGCATGAAAAATACAATGTGGAAAAGTGTGGAGAATTTGGCGGTGGTGGTGAATATACTCCACAGGTGAGTGTATACCAAATTGTTTTTTAGCTATGTAGAACTCAACTTCCCATCAGTTTCTTCTTATTAGTTTGATTTATTTATTTAAATATTTGTCGCATGCTTTGTTACAGACTGGCTTTGGTTGGTCAAATGGAGTTGTATTGGCTTTCTTTGAGGAGTTTGGATGGCCTCAAGACCTTAAGATAGATTGCCAGTGAGCTATCAAATTGAAGATATGGATTTTGATATACTGGAACATAAGGGAATTAATGTCGTAATCTGAGTGTTACAAGGCATTGTGAATTTTATATTATATGAAATACTGATGTTCAAGCACCCTCTTATTTGCAGCATCTTAATAAAATCAAAGTTGAATATCAACTTCTTCTGCATTCCATTTCCAGATCAAAATGCACAGACTTCTCATATTGCTACGAGAAGAGAAATGTTATAACCATTTCATCAAGGCCCAGAGATAGAAAAGCCCAAACCAGCCTATCATGTTAACCCAATAGACATGTGTAAATGCATATGCAAATGAAGCCCTAGTTTATCCTTCTCTAGTTTGTCTTTAGTTTTACCCTGGCCCGTCCTTACCAGTTCAGCTCCTCTTTCTGTCTCCACATCTCCAAGTCTAAGCTGCAAGCTGTTTACTAGAGAAATGGTAGCAGTAGTAGGTTTTTCAGTAGATCTATGTTCCAACAAGAAGATCTGTTAAGTAGTACAGGTGCATAGTGGTGATCAATGGATTTTTTGCCGTTCTTTTGTGTGGTCGGATATGTGTGATGAGGTATTTAACAAGCTGGTGTCGTTAAACATAATTAGCTAGTACCAGAAATACCTCATCACCCATATCAAACAACATAATAAAATCGATTGTGCTCTTATCATATCAACTATATATTGAGCTCTTTAATTCACCCATGTCCATTTTTACAAGCAAACTATGTTTATGAAATTGTAACAGAGTTAGCATCCACTACAGAAGACTTGACTTTTGCATGAGATCTCGAGTATCATGAGTTGGTGAATATGCCAAATGGAGATTATAATAACCTGTCAATCTCGGTGTCTCGATAATGCTAGTAAATATGCTTTTGATGGGTTATCAGAGGTCATAATAAAGTGTATAAAATTGTAACCACTATTATATGGTCACCAAATGATCCATGCAGATGGAGTTCCAGTTGTGATAATATACCCATAATCAGTTGCAAGTGCTCCTCTTTCAATAAAAAAGTTATTAAGTAGTAAAGATTAGGTTTTGGATTGTGACACCAATCCCGGATTTGGTCTATAATTATGAGTGATTATTGGGAGCGTTTCATAACTTAATAATGTTCCAAAGCTGGTGGAGTTAGTTGCCTACTTGTTAATGAGTTTCTGTCAACATCTTAAGTAAGGAACTGACAAAAGCTTAAACCATAATCTAATTAACAGAAGATTGCACAAAGGTCACTCAGATTCCAACTCACATAAGGCATCTTTATGGACGCATTCCATCTATGATATAAAAGATTAGGGCCTACTTAGTGGGTGATTGTGGGTCATTGATAGATCCTCTTTCCTTTTATTAGCCACTGATAGATCCTCTAATGATAGAGAACCTGTTCTCTAATTCAAAGTGTGTGTGGCTAGTAAGAATAGCATATCTGTTTGTTTTCTTGGGAAAATGGGAACAGAAGAGAAAGAAAGCCGAAAATAGTAGCATGATTCATCACTCATATGAAAGGGATCCAATGGGTATCAATTGGATTCCCTTTTGTGACACCATTACCCTACTCTTTTACAATCTATTAAATTCAATTATGTTCAGCATCGTAAGTCATATTCATGAATTCGAAAAAGAACAATACTATCCGTTATGTGAACACTATCACCACATCGAAAAAGTTTTATATAGCCTTTACTTTCCGTGAAATCCTATACAAACTAAGCTGCATCATTATGTTAATCAAGTATTTTTACAACCTCTTGTGCTCAATCAAATCACCGTTTCCTTCGATTTCCCATATTCCCATTCTCTTTCCGGAATATTTCTAATACTTTCATTGTTTAAATAACGGTGTAATAATCAACTTGAAGTCTAGAAACCCATTAACAAAATGTAATGCCGTTTTATATTCATAAACAGTATAGAAATGTATATTCAATTGAAGGAGGTGGAGAGATGATTAGTCTTATCAAGGCAAAGATTAATTTAGAGAAAGAGACTGGAAGTCACAAACCCTAATTCTAAGGGATGGGGGCCCCTGCAAGATTCGGGGCTCCCACACAAAAGTGTGGCAATCATTGAAGAGTGGCATTATTCAATCACAATGCCTTTGATATATGTTAACATATGTGTTTATTTTAGATTGGGAAATGAGTAAGTGGGAAGTAATGACCAGACGCGCAATTGTGCAAAATTTATATATAAATATATGATTGGATTGCTTCTCTCTCAAAGCATCAGATTAGTCAAATAGAGTTGGCTAATTGAACAGGAAATTGATAGGGGAAAAGTAGACTTAAAATAATAATAATTAACACAATCATATACCAACATCCAACGCTCGATCCTAATCTACATTTCGTATATATATAATTATATGTGCAACTGCCATTTAATATACAAATTTAAGCAACTTTTTGGCTACACTATACACACACAAGGTGTATCCAGGGAAGTCTGAACACATAAGTTCTCATAATGGAGTTTTAACCTGTGTTTAACTTCATTCTTATTATTCTGCAAAAGGTTATTGAATAATTTTTTTCTTGAACATTACAAGCTTAGAAAATTCTCTTGTATTGGAAGTGTGATTCAAGTATTGATGGTTGCAGAATATCAAGGTTTCACTGAGTAACACGTGCAAGTTCCATGAACCTTGTTGTATATGTTGATCTGCATGGTGCATGCACATTGAAATTTTCCAGAGCAGAAAAAAGTGTGCACATTGAGTTTTCTATTATGCTTTCTATGGTGATGAGTTACAAGATAGGAATAACCTTTAATAAGACCAATCAACACATTACCTAATTCATTTAACTGATCATCCAGAAAAAAACCTTTTTTCCAAAAGAGAACAAGAAAGGAAGAGTTACGCAAAAAAGAATATTTTACTATTATTGTTTTTGCTTTCAGCCTTTGTTGCTCCTTTACTAAAGAAAAAGAGACTAAACAACAAAATAAAAGAGTGGACTTGGAGAGACAGGAAATTTTGGAGGACCAAGCTGGGACTCTGAAATTTGCAGATAATATAAAGTAAGGTTTATAACAGAAGCTCTAAAGTTGTTATATAAGTTTATGTGGGGGCTGATGCACTGGCCATTGCAGGATTAGGATCTGAGCTCGATGTACTGCATCGAGTTTCTGCCTGGCGATCGAATCTAACGATTAGGTCAATATCTTTCCCATGTGCTGCTTTGAACAAAAATTTGTGACTTCAAATTGTACTTTGCCCTCAAAAGGCATCCATAGACCTGTTTTTTCCCCTATTTTTTATTGCACAATTCTCCTTCGAAAGGACCAAATAGTCTTCCAGCCTGGTGATATGTTTTGTATCGCTCTGTTTAACTTTTCTTATTGTTTTTGTTCTGGTCTGATTTATATGCATACTGTGAACTGTTAATAATATTATGAATACACTTCAAAGTCTCACCTCACCCTCACAAATCACAATGAGCATGAGCACACAATGCACTGCTTTCAATCTTTCTTGGCCTCATAACAGCTGTAAACTGATAAGTGAAGCCCTACAATTTGAACTGGATTCCTGCCCATTTCACCATTCTATGATTAAATTTTGGGTCATCCACTACCCCACCGCACTGTCACTGTAACACTTTCTTAGTCTTTTTCTTTCCTGGGCCTGAAATTTTCCATCTTCTTTTTCATTTCCCAATAGAAATTCATGTTAGTGATCTCTAGAAGGCAAAGACAACCACCTAGGTGTATAGAAATGATTGATTTGGAGAGAAATCAAATCATTCTCCACGTTTAAAACCCAGATGTGAATCAATTTTGTTTTCTAGTCTTGTTTTCTTAAATGAAAACACTGAGAAATATTGTTATAATATGCAAAGTCAGGTGAGGCTAGCATAGGATAGCATACAGCAAGCTTGTATTGCAAAAGAAAGATGGTGTTTGTGGAGCAAGGAATATGATGTCACAGGGGCACGGCCCCCCGCATGGGGCACGGGGCCTGTAACAAGTGCTCCAAAAAGCTGAATTTTCACAGACTTCTTTTCCTTTATATATATACATTACATTGCATTAATTAATTAAACTTTTGGCTCATTTTTAGGCCCTACCCAACTTTTCCCAAAATTATGACAGATTACAGCATCAAACGTGCCCTCACAAATCATGTACTCTCTTTGCTTTATCATAAGCTAGCCTTGTTTCATGTTTATCATAATTTGGTTCAGGTTTTCAACAATCAATGAACTTCTCTGGCTAATTTTTTCTGATTATTCTAGACACGCTAGAGAACAACTCTATCATGCATTCAACACATATATTTAATCCATGATTTGAGAGATGATATCCAAGTTTAGAGAAATATATAATAAATTAATAATCAATCTCTCTTCAATAATTATAAGCCGGCCAACTTGGGCATCCACGTGTAAGTATTATATGTACTATTGTAAACAAGTTTATTACATATATTATATAACAAAGACAAAAATCGAAAAGAAATATATATTACGAAGTTCACTGTCAAGCAATGAATATACTCTTCTAAATAATTTATTAAACCCAATATTAAACGCCTTAATTTGAAGATATCAAATTTGAAATCTTTAGTCCTGAGACGATTTTAACTAAAAACTTAAAATATATAATACAAGTCTTATAAGATCAAGCAATTATATTCAGTTGATGACGAGCAATGACTCGTAATTTAGGGTGGTGTAACAACTTATTTGAAACATATTTTTATTAGTAAAAAATTAAGTTAATTGTATATTTAATTTTAATGACAATAATGCAACGTTACCATAGGGCTATGGGTGGGGCTAAGGGTTTGAAGTTTGAACAGGAACGAATGAAGGATTGACCAGGTAAGTTTTACATCCCAAGGAAATGCCGTATTCGAGGCCGTAGGATTGACCGATCAGCAAATATATGGAAGGTCACGTGCGATTCTCTTTGACGATTCTTTCATCTCATCCACCACTTTCCACCTAGATACTCGAGCCTTCCATTTTCCATTTCATTAATCGCCGACTCCTTCTAAACCAACCAATGCCACACGCTTGTCAATAACACACCACTTTTCTACTAAATCTAATTGTATTTATTAAATAGAAAATTATAATTATAATTAGAAACTGATTTAAAGAGCTTTAATAACAGATCCGATTCTATATTTATGAAGAATTATAAATAGATTTCCATAAAATAATAAATTGATGAATCTACTTAAACGTCATCATCGTGTCATTAGTCATGAAACCCGAGAAGAAGGTCAAACATATGGCAATTTGACCGGCGATGAATTGGCATTGGCCCGATTTCTTGAAATTGTGATCCTTAAACCCATCACTTTATATTATATATTAATAGACAAATAATCTTGATTAATAAAATTAATTAAAATGATCAATCATGAATCGTACACAGTGGCAAGGCCAAGCCAAATATCTAATCCTCTCTTAATTTAATTTAATTGATTCTCCACCATTAATCATACCATTATAAAATCCATCTCTTTCCCCTTATGCCTCTTAACCACATTTTTCACTTTCTTCTTTCTTTCTTTCTCAGCCTTAATCAATGCAAAGCGGCGTAGGCAGCAAAATCTGACAAACAAACCAGCTCTTTTATTGCCTTGTTTCCTCATAAGCAGCTCTATTCCCGACTCTCAAAGTCTACTCTCTGTTACTACAATCGCCACGTACTTCTATTTCGCTTCTTGTTATGCTGATTTGATTCCCAACTCAAAAAGAGCAAACAGAAACAATCCCCTTGAAACCACAACCAGAGAAGAATCAGTGATGCTGGAAACTGTCAAGTACCTTATCGGCTCCGCCGGGGCTAGTGGCTACGGCTCCAAGTCCACCGCCGAGCAAGTGACGGAAAACTTTCCCGATTTGCGTTCCATTACCGCCATCATCACTGGTAAACTTCTCTTCTTTAAAGGCTTAAGCTTGTTTACATTAGTATTAAGTTGATCAAGATCAACCTTTTATATGCGAAGGTGCCACGTCAGGAATAGGAGCCGAGACGGCTCGGGTGTTGGCGAAGCGGGGGGCGAGGCTGGTAATACCGGCTCGGAGTCTCAAAGCTGCAGAGGAGGCCAAGGCGCGTATCCTTTCCGAGTGTCCCGGTTCGGAGATTTTCGTTATGTCTCTTGATCTTAGCTCTCTCAACTCCGTTCGAGACTTCGTTTCAGAGTTCGAGTCTCTCGACTTACCGCTCAATCTCCTCATGTACGTGTGTTACTTACCATCAAATTATCCCTTTCTCTTATTTTTGTTGTTTGGTTGCTGACAGAAGTGAAAAAGAAACTAAGAAGTTTCAGTCTCAAGTCTTGTTAAGTATGATTTGTTTTTGTTTTTGTCTCGCTTAAAACTTTTCTGCAACCAAACGCAACCTTAAAAGAAACAAAACATGTCTTTCTAATCATTTAGCATTATTGTTGATCTAGAAACAACGCTGGAAAGTTTGCACACGAGCATGCAATATCTGAAGATGGTATCGAGATGACTTTCGCCACTAATTATCTAGGTAATTATGCCCACTAAACAAAGGTCATTATATACATTAACAAACGTTAATTAATCCTTGTTTATTGATGAACCATTTGACGAATAATTTTAGGTCATTTTTTGTTGACCAAACTGTTACTGAAGAAGATGACTGAGACGGCAAAAGCAACCGGCGTTCAAGGCCGAATAGTGAATGTTTCCTCGACCATCCACGGCTGGTTCTCCGGCGATATGATCCGATATCTCGGACAGATATCGCGAAGCAAACGGTAGATTTTAAAATCTAATTAATTAATTGGTTGGTTGATCACTAGGACTGATGATGAAATTAATGATAGGATTTGACTTTGTTTTTGTTTCTGGTCTTTGTTTTTTTATTTAAATTTTTTGACTCGGCTGTCTCCAGTCATTACGATGCGACACGTGCATATGCTCTCTCGAAGCTCGCCAACGTTTTGCACACCAAGGAGCTTGCTCAGAGACTCAAGGTATACTATTACCAGTACTGATACCATTACTGTACGTGATTTTATTTTATATTTCTTTATTTTAAGATTTTCATGGAAGAGAAAAAGCGAAATTTGTTGTTTTCCTTTTGATTGATTAATTAATTAATGCTTTTTTTAATCATCTAATTCTGTTAACATTGCTTGCAGCAAATGGATACCAACGTGACTGTGAATTGTGTCCATCCTGGGATCGTGAGAACACGACTTACTAGAGAGCGAGAAGGCTTCATCACAGGTGAACAAATTATGAAATCAAAATTATTATACACAACTTGAATAGAAAGTTCTTATATTGATCGACCAATTCGAATATTCAATTCATTCTATGTTGCAGATCTCGTATTCTTCTTGACCTCTAAGCTCTTGAAGACCATTCCTCAGGTAAATAAAGTTCAAAAAAATTCATTAATTTTAATTGATATATAAACCATTTTGATTTGGTTGTTGATGATTAACATATTTTGTGTGTTATTTGCATTGATTGTTTTGTGTAGGCTGCTGCTACAACTTGTTACGTTGCAGTTCATCCGAGATTGCGAGACGTTTCTGGGAAGTACTTTGCAGATTGCAACGAAGCTTGGACGTCAAAATTGGGAGCCAACTCGAACGAAGCTGCACGATTATGGGCCGCATCTGAACTCTTGGTTTCTAGGGACCCTAAAGCAGTCTTCGGTATCCATTCACTCAGCGCCTTAGATTAAAATAAGAAAAAAAAAACAATAAAAAATTAGAGCAGATAAGTTTAGAAACAAAGAGAAAGAACGTAGTCTTTAATTAGTTGTAAGTACGACGTTACATGATCAAAGGTAGAGATCGAGAAGTTCAGATCAGATCAGAACTATATACATACACCCACATTGTATACTATAATATATATTTAGATAACGCGTAAGCTATTTGTACTGTAGATTTGTAGTTAATTGCAGTTATATATATATAAACAAGTCAAATGTATGTACGTACTATAAATGTGGTTTTCTGCGTTGGCAGATGTCTAGGCAATTTCTGAGATATCATCTATAAAATTTATATTAATGGGGTCTGTGTTACATATTTAATAAGGCTAAATGCTTAGATTATGTTGTTCTATAAATAATATACAATGCTTATGGGCAAGAGTTTACTTTGTTAATAATGCGTTTTGATTGGAAACGATAGTACTTGGAAACCCTAATCAATTTAGATTAAAAACATCAATTTGATCAAATTATATATATATAAAGAGAGAGGGAGAGAGAGGATGATGATTAAGAAAACTAGATATAAGATCAGAATAATTAAGTGGGGTGAGCAATAAGAACATGGGGTCGTTTTGTACCATGTGGTGGTTGATTTCTGAAGAGTATCTTCAGGGTAATGCTCTGGGCCTACTAACATGCGTCAGGACGTTTTGGTGGTGGGAGGGAAACATGCGTTTAAGGAAAGGAAAATGCAAGTGAAGGCCTTCTCTCTCGTATGGTATCATTACTATTTTTTTTTTTTTTCCAACTATCTAGTCCCACTGTGATTGGTAATAAGCTATAGCACTTCTTTGCATTCCCGAAACAATCCATTCCATTCTATTGAAGTCAAATTAATTAGGACTGTTGACTGTTGATCTAGAGTGCAGCACAAACACAACAGAGGCATTAAAGTCAGTTACAGAAACCCTAGTTTGTATAGACCATTTTACTCTAAGTTCTTTAAGTTTTGCTGTACCCATTTAGTGATGTTGAAAACAGGTGCACGTGCATGCATGCAGAAGCAGGAAACCCAAAGCTGTGGTCTCATTTCACCTATATTTCTTAAGGGCAAGGGGCCATTATATTGCTTTATTGCCAGTTGACATGCGCCTATCGTGCACATCATCACATGCACTGTTATATATACATTATCATTTTTTTTTCATTCTCGTGCCAAATTAAACTACACTCCCTTGATCATAAAATTCTTTAATTTTTTTCTTTGAGATATAAATTATCTCCGTAGAATGCATTAATCGGAAGTGAATTTAAATGAATGTTAATTTATGTTCATGAACTTTTAATTAATATGAATAATTTCTTTTATATATAAAAAAAGGAGAAGTTGTTTTGATTAGAGAAGCAATTATACTATTTGTATAGTGATAATAGACAACTAATTATGACCGACCGTGAGGGCTGAGACGTTACTCAAATTGATGGCATTGGTCCGCGGGCAAGCTCGTTATAATATTGGGCCCTAAAGCTCAGGCTTTAGATTAATATTCTTTTTCTGATTCGATCCACTATTAATTGGGCCTTTGGACGGCCCATAATATGCCCAGAAAGTCCTAAAACCCTACATCCCCCCACCAAAACCCCGACAGAAGCCTCAAATCCTCAATCGACTCGCTCCGACTCGCCACTCACTCTCCACCACCACCAACGGCAGCGGAAAATGACTAGTCTAATCCCTGAAACAACCCAGAAACTGTTCACGTCAGAAACCCTCCGCTCCGCCGCCAAACAGTCTGAGCGGTGCCTCGTCGTCCCCGTCCGCCTCCGCAGCGCTATCAAAAGATACCTCCGTGGTTAGCAACAATTAAAAAATATATATTCTATAAATGTATGCAAAATCAGTTCTTTTTTATGTTTCTAATATGAAGTTTTATGATTTTTTTTTGTTCGAAATGTATAGAGCAAGACGAGCCTCACATGAAGAGGAAAGTGTTGAGGTTGTCAGAGTCGTTCAGCGAAATCAAGGGCGCGAATCTCATGCTAACAGAATCCACATCAAAGGAGCTTTTTGAGGACCCTTTGAAATCCATGGAGCAATCCAAGCGCTGGAAGATCAAGACCTCTTATGGAGACATTGGTCTCACGTACAGAGAAAATGAGACCATTGCTTATGTTGCTTCAAGAATGCCCGCTGTTTACTCCTCTTGTTATAGAGTCCTCTGTGAGGTACCGAAGTTCGAAATTCTCTGGGTAACTTTATGTGTCTTTTTAGGAAAACTTAGAAAATTACTAAGTTTGGAGACTGTTTTTAGAAAGAACAAACCTTTTTTCTTAGTGCTCGAGCTGTCAAGTAAGGTGTGTAGTTGTCCAAATGGTTTGCTCAACAGCTCGATAATGCAAGATAGTTGTGTGGACAAGCATCTACCAAAGTGTTGGATTGTCTGACTAGATGCCATGCGTGTCGAGTACTCCGAGTATTATATATGCATTGGCTAAAGCATTTAAATTTTCGAAGAAGTCTTTATTTCTGAAAAGAACCTCCAAAAATTGGTTATCCTTTCATTTTCCCGTGTTTTTATTGGTAGCAAAGTATTGGGGATATGATTGTTTTTTTGTTTTTAAGGTTCGCAAGAGGTTACCAGGTTTCTTGCCTGCAAGTGTACTGGATTTTGGTGCTGGCACTGGCTCAGCTTTCTGGTGAGAACTGGGTTTGTTTATATGTTAATGATATTTTTCAGATTGAGATTGAGATGGTTTGACTCTTCTTTCTTTTAGTACCGAGCTTTAATGTAATTTGAACAAATTGTCAGGGCATTGCAAGAAGTTTGGCCCCGGTGTGTGGAAAAAGTGAATTTAGTGGAACCATCCCAATCAATGCAGCGTGCCGGTCAGAGCCTTGTACAAGGTAATTACCAATGTGCAAAGTTTTAATCTTCAGTTGATTACCTATGGGTAGAAATTGCATGGTAGATAGAATAATATGGTTATCTCATTGGATTTGGACATTGTGGAATGTCAGGATTCATAAACAATACATAAGCTCATGATATTATGGCTGTGATATAGTTGTAAGTTTACATTTGTGATATAGTCTAGCTAAGACTTGCTTTCATTCATTATTATTCCAGTCCAGACCATCTCCTTAAATGTTTCCTTATTTACTAAAATTATGGACATAGTGGGGCATCCTTTCAAGTAGTCGAATGGCTAGGCATATAATTAAATTATCATATGACTTTGTGTGCATTTTAAATATTACTACGCATATATCAAAGAAACATTCTATTCGTTTTCTGATGTTTAATAGGTTTATAAAATGATTGATTTTTTCTTTTTTTCCCTTCTTTTAAGTAAAGTTATGTGTGAAGTTACTTCTCAAGTACGATTCTAATTAATATGTCTTATTATTGTTTTAGGCCTAAAGAATTTGCCCCTTATTCGTAGCTACAATAGCATTCAAGCATTAACCAAAGATATCAATAAGTCTGAGAGGCAACATGACCTTGTAATTGCTGTAAGTCATATTCGTCAAGATTCTTACTTGTACTTGCTTTCAAGTTATTATGTTTTTCCTTCACATGAATCTCAGCTGTAACATGTTCCTATTGGGTAAAGTACTTTCCAAATCATTGCACTTATGGAAGTCTTCATCGTATGTGGCCTTTGGCTGGTGCTAATTAATGTTGATTGTCTTCACAATGGGGTTAAGTCTTATGTGCTTGGAGAGATACCATCATTGAAGGACCGAATTACAATAGTGCGCCAGCTTTGGGATCTTACAGGGGATGTTCTGGTACGATTTCAGGCTTATCAATGAGTTTCACATCTCAATTCATAATTATGCATGATAGAGGATTTTGAAAACCCGATAGTACTAGTTTAGGTTATGCATGGAAAAATCATCTGATTGTTTACATTCTAACACCATCCTGATTTTATATAAGTTCTTGTAACTCTGTCATTGTCAGCTGTTTTAGTTTGTATATTTGCAATTCTCTGCTAGCAGGGGTTTTCTTGACTTTCTGTGTGGTCAAATGTGGGACAGGTTTTACTTGAACCAGGTACACCACAGGGATCTAGTATCATTTCTCAGATGCGATCTCATATATTATGGATGGAGAAAAGAGTGAGTTCAGTTAGGATGCCACTCATTATTTTTAACAGAGAAGATATTGTGTTTTGTCATTTACAATTTTGCTCTTCCCTCATGCTCATTTGATAACATTTTCATGTCTTATTAGAAATGCCGTAAATCTGAGGGTAAATCTAAAGATGCAAATAATGAAACTTGTAAGGACTTGGCGACTCTAAGAAGTGGTGTACATATTGTTGCTCCTGTGAGTATAGAATTTACTCCCTTCTTTTCTGTGCCATGCTAATATGCTCCCATAGTCCCTTCCTTATCCTTTCCCATTGTTATACTCTTTGTTCTTCTGGTCAAATATGTGGTTCCCTTAATGCAGTGCCCTCATGATGGGCGTTGCCCCTTGGAGAATTCTGGAAAATACTGTCACTTTGTTCAGCGCTTGCAGAGGACAACATCACAGCGAGCATACAAGGTTTCTCGCTGACCCACTTTTACATATGGGCTGCACATGTAAAAATCATGTATTTTAGATGAGAGCAAATTAGGAATTGATTCCTTTTCTCTTGATAATACATTTGTTTTATCATTCATTAGTGGTTAATCTGCCAGAGCCTGTATTTCCAGCAATATCATGTTGCTCTGACATGGCTACTAGCAGATAATGACTACATTTGGTATAGCTTTTTCAGATAGATCTTTTATGAGTAAAGCTGATACGTTATTATTATTATTATTATTATTTTTTTTTCTTTTAATTGGTAGCATTCGAACGGTGAGCCTTTACGTGGATTTGAAGATGAGAAATTTTGCTTCGTTGCTTTCAGACGAGGACAAAGACCTAGGTTAGTAGTCTTGAGTGTGGTGTTCAAATTTTGTGAATTGTGTTATTTATAGATTATGTTCTTCTTAACAATAAGAAGAGGTTTCAATATAAATTACTTACAGTAACTTTCTCCACAAAAAGCCCAAAACCTGCAACTTTTGCCAAGCAATCTCAAAGATTCCTTTGCCGCAGACTAAAGTTGGTTGAATTGCCATCTGATTGGCCAATAAATTTCCTTTTCTGTCCTTGACATAGACTGAGGAAGTGGGTATGGTGACTGCAGTGCCAATGCTGTTGGACCATGATGCAGATGTCATGGTAGGGGCAATGACTGTAGATGTTGGAGCATAAATTATAACTTTAGTCAACTATTACTCGGGAGTTAAACAACGGATATTGATGCCTATTGATCCTATGAGTGTATATCTCAAATATAACACAACCTCAAAATAATTTTTCTGTACCATTATTCGGTATCAACCCTTTGTGAATTTTGCTTCTTGAGGTTTTATTTTGTTGAATCTGGACAGGGAACCTTGGCCTCTTGATGGTATAAAATTTGATACGTTCAAGGAGCAGCGTGCTAAAAGAAATCCAGAAGATCTCGAAATCGACTATGGTACATCTCAAAAGTTCTAAACCTCTCATCTTAAGCACCTAGTTGTAGTGAAATGATTGATGGACTGCATCTGTTACCTTCCTTGATTGCTGACCACTCTGATTCTCCCTGTGTCTGTGGGTTTGTGTTCATTTTGACATTTTATCTTTTGCTATTGACAGAGGATCTAATTAAATCACAAGCTGAAGCCGAAGATATGCAAATTGAGAAAGTAGATTCAGTGTATTATGACTCTGATGTTACTGAGAATGATGGTTCTGATGACAACGACAAAGATCAGAAGGAGGAAGATAAGGAAGAAGAAGAAACAGTCGGTGCAGATCTTGGGGGTGGTTGGGGAAGGATTATCTTCAGTCCTGTTCGAAGAGGCAGGCAGGTTTCAATGGATGTTTGTCGATCAACCAAACGAGATGGCTCCGAGGGCTCATTTGAACATATGGTTGTGACGCGGAGTAAGAATCCGACATTGCATCGGCTTGCCAGAAAATCTTTTTGGGGTGATTTGTGGCCATTCTAAACCAAATTAACATTTTTTCCCCTTGGTATCACTAATGTAAATGCTAGTTCATCATGTAAGCTATATATATGTTATGTTGTTATTTATATTGTTAGGATGTTTTATTCATCTCTTTTGAGGTCTTGTTAAAATATAAATAAGATTTTATCGATTCGAATATTTGTTACCAATCGTCCTCAAGTCTATTTTAATTTAATGAAATATGAAGGTGATAAATGTAATATTTTCATAGATATTGGCCTTTCCTTTTCCTTTCTCTCTATATAAGTTGACAGCGTATCATCTTATAATGAAGTTTGGTTTGAAGGGAATGTTTACTACATTGCAATTGCAACGCAAGGGTCCCTGAAGGCGATGTACCTGAAGTATTCTGGTGTTTCATTTACTACTTTTGCCTAGAACAGGGATTAACACAACATTTACAGTTTAGGCATGAACAAATAGAAAATAGCAATAATTAAATTATTTGAGAGTGAAGCCTGGCTCAACACCTAGCTTATATAGACTACCAAACCAGAGGCTGTCTCGTTAACAACCAAATCCCGGCAAAGCATGTATATTGTCATATTTCTGTTCAAATCTCAGGAAATAACAATTTATGAATACTTGGCAGTAGACAGACACATTAGCTTTGCAGGATGACATGGTGTGGCAGCCTGTGTAAATATTTCTGTATAGATGCAGAAAGATAAACACCTGTCTACTTATTATTACAAATGATAATCGACCAACTTCACGTATCAGGAATCTAATTGGATGTTCTCCTCGAAGTTGAGAAGCCGCTGATACTTCTCAAAAAGTTAATCTATCATATTATCTTCTGTGGGCACAGAATCTAGGAATGGAATATCAAATTCATCGGTTAGATTATTAATATTACATTCTTCGTTCCAAGCAACTGGTGTTAGTCTTACGATCAACGTTGTTAGGCCTAAATGGAGCTGAAGTATTCAACACCAATACTTCATCATTTGCTAATCCTACATTTCCTACTCCATCTCCATCGCCTGATGATGACGACCCACCTACCCTGCAGCTATCAAAATTGCCGTTCTTGATAGTGATCGACTATGAGGAAACCCTAATGGCCTTCGGGAGATATATTTTGGTCTGTTTTGGGCGCAGCTCTTTGTGATTTGCGCTGTTGATATTGTTGTTCTTTGCATTGGTGGAATGACTCTGACTGCAGCTCCTTTTCTTCGGCAGTACTTTTGATGTCTTTGTTTCAGTTACTGAAGTGCTTTCTCGCTGCACTTTTTCGCTGAGATGAGAGTTCCAGTAGTTTTCTATTTCGTTGTCAGCTCGTCCCTGAAGTCTTCTGGCAATGAAAGACCAGCGGTTGCCTAGAAGAGAATGAAGACGGATGATAAGGTCTTCTTCATCAGGAGTGATGTTTCCTCTCTTTATATCAGGTCGTAGATATAGTTCATCCATCGTAGCCTGCAACTCTTCCCACATCTAAGTAGCCCTTTCACACAAATAAACAAACAAAATCAGACTATGATGAAATTCCATGAATCACGAACAATGAAGGATACGTAAAACCATGCATAAAATATTGCTATAATCGATCACTAGAATGTATTGTTTCAATTAACAGCTTTTTGGGGCAAACTTCTCCACTGCCCCTCACCATGTTCTCGAATGTAGGTGATCAGCAAAGTGTCCTCTTCGGCACTCCATGGACCACTATGCAAACCCACCTTAGAGCAACATGGGGTTCTACCCATTTTTTCTCAACCTCTTAGTCAGTACCGGAATATTTCAACCAGATCAACGCCATAACTGATCAGTGATCACTACGAAAAATAATGAACACAAACACCAACCAGAAGTGGAAGGGAGGAGAAGCTAAGCTAAGGATATAGCACGGTGACACATAACATGCTCAAATTTATCCTTTATGTAAATGCATGTATGTAATTTCGTAAAAGTTAAAAATTAGAATATACGTACATTTTATTTACTTGTATGATATTAATTTCATAATTCTGGCTAGGTAAAGCAGTCCCCACTAATTAATTACATTATGTCAAGGTAGTCGATCACACTAATACATGTATCTCACTGGTTGTTGCAGTTAGATTGAAATTAAATAACTATTCACCTGACGCTTTAAATGTGTAAGAAATGCAAGTGATAGAATATTGGAAAACCTTTTGATTATTTCTTAACGCGTCAATTTAATTTAGTTGTCAAATAATTACTCAGTTCTCCCTCATCGGACGAACTCATAATGACTTAACAACATCCATTAAAGAAATAAGCAGCAGCAGCAGCTGAAGGAGAGATAGCATCAAACTTCCTTCTTAACTGTACAAAATTCAAACGTAAGGATGATTGGTGTGGTTGACGCCGCCGAGTCACGTTCATTTTTTAATTAGGGTGTATCACATTTCCATTGACATGTATAAACACGGAATGATAGTTCTCACAGCAATTATGCTTTAATGCATTAAAGTTGGTTGTTGGTGAAAACATGACTCCATTTACAACTACATTCATGATCCATCACTCGAGCTTTGGGGATCTTCTAAAGCAGCAAGACTTTCCCCTTCGAGACCTTAAGATCAGTTCAACATGGTTAGATTTCGTATTTCAAATGCTTTCACCTACTCTTTGTCTCTTGTCTCTAGTATGCCAACCAATATCGTAAGACTATAACTGAACAACTATATTTTCAAGGAATTCTGTTAGCTCATTGTGGTACAACAATACATAATATATATATATGCATGATTATATGTAGTAATACACCATAGCTACGGCCTACGCAGATGGAAATGGTATGGAATTCAACATGAAGACATAACGTAATAGTGATGTGACCTTCAAATCTGAATTTGGAGTAACAAACAATATTGAAATATTTGGACATTCCATCTACCTATTCCATATCAGGAAGACGAAATATGCATCAGTCCAGGCTAAACCTAAGCCTGGCCCCAAAAAGCATTATAATTGTTATCTGATGGACCCATCAATTATTAATGGGTTAATTGTAACACCAGCCAAATTGAAGAGGAGTTATAATTTTTAATAGAACGTAAAATTTTTATTCTCTCATCAAATTCAATCTTAAAAAGTAAAAATATTCTTACTTAAGTTTTTAATAAATACTTCTCATTAACTCGATATCTCGGGTAGGCTTTTATGATTTAACAAGTATTTTCTATTTATATTTTAACAATTTATCGAAAAAGATATATAGTGAAATTAAATTTGATTAAACCTAAATTAAGATTTTAATTTTTCTCACTATTCTCCTTATTAATGATAAGGAAGATAGGTAATTTTCCTCCCATGATTTTCCAGTGACCGCTAGGTATCCGTCTCCGACTCTGTTAACATTCAGCTGAGTACAGTACAATTATCTTCAAGTGAACTTTTGTATATATTTAAGGGCAGGCAGTGCAGCCCCGAAACAAATAAAAGAATCGTATAATTAACCTTTATGCGGTGATCCATTACAGAACGAGCCAGTAGCCATTTAACATGGCTAGGCCTCATTGAACTTTAGTACATTTCATTATATATGAAAATAAATTCTTCAACTGTTAATCTATACTCTTTAACTTCACATGCACAGAGGACCACATCAACTAACTGTGCCTGCGTGCAGCTACGCAACAATGCAAAACTCTCTCCTCAAAATGCCCAACAAAGCCGACTCAAAGACGAATGGGTAAACCATAATTGAGGTAGGTTCTGATCCGTCCATCCCAGCTTGCAGTAACAATTACAAGACCCCACAAGTGAGGAGAACTTAGAATGCTTTGGCAAGCACTCTTCAAAAGCTTCAACTTTGATTTACATAGAGGTGAAAGTGCCTTTGGGCTTGCATACTGAAGTTTCTCCTCTGGCCAAGTCGCGGGGCCCCTAGTCAAATACTCTAACAAGAAACCGCGTGCCAAAGAGAAACAATCCGGTGAAGAGTGAGCCATCTTTTGGTCTAGTTCCACGTCTAGATTGTCCTGTTTATGCCCGTTTTCGAAGCTGTTTCTAGGCACTTCCCCACCAAATGTTGGGGATCGAAGTGTGCCTGGCATAGCTTCAACACCAAACCAAGGTATAGCAATTGATGTATTGTGGGACACAAAACTCTCGCAAGACCAGATGCTCTTCGATCGGGAAGAAATCTTGTCCTGGTTTGGGTAGTTCCAGATGTAGACATTGGAATCCTCACTAGCTGAAACAACATGCTTTCCATCTGAGGTAAACGTTGCAAAAATCTGGCTTCCCGCAATTCGGTAGCCTGATGCTGAAAGACGAAAAAGCTTAACAGTCAGTGAACAAGAACCAACAGTCTGAAGAACTCAGAAACGTAAAATATCCAACAAGCTACAATTGTGAATAGTCATGTAAGATTCAACCAAGCAGAATACAGAATTACAACAACTTAAAAGCTGTTAACCTCATCAGGAAAATAAATGAATGAATTAAAATGCTGATACAGGAATAAAAACCCACCTCTGAATTTGCCTATGACATCCACCCCACAAAGTATTCGGACTAGTGAATCAGCAGAGGTGACAATGACTTTGCTTGGATCACTTGGAGAAAACTGGAGAACAAAATAACTGTTAGTAGGTCTTTTTCCCAGCTAAATATAAGAGCAAACTCCAAAACAATTTAATAAGGAAATTATAATTTAACAACCTGAAATCCAGTTATCCTCTTGCCCGGTAATTTCTTTTTGCCCTGTAGGCATACTTGAGCATGCTGATGCAATTGGTTATCTGTTCCATACAGAACATGATAAAGTTATATCAGGCAGGTAATCTTCACTGCATAAAATTGTTAACAATATACATGTGCAATCACCAAAATGAAATACATAAAGTTTAATTGACTATGATATAAAACATCAAATTCCATTGCATTAATGATTTTGTAATGTGAAATTTTCAGTATATAACTTGTACAGAAACATTAGTCTATTCTCAAACATGTTGGACTCATAACCAGATAGTCTCCATAACTACTTCCATCTTCATAACAGTCTAAATTAGCTTTGCAGTACATGGTAAAGAAAAACTTGGCTTTAAGTCAAATATACACATACCTATTATATCATAGAAACGGCAATTGCCAGTCATAGAGCCCACAATTCCTCCCTGCCATGATAAAGCAAAGAGATTCTTCAATAAATTTTCATATTTTGATTTTTCAATCATTGCCAAGAGCTGGAAGCAAGAATTCCATCAAACCTTTCCGTCGGGCAGGTAACACACAGCAGAGACTATCTCCCTTATATCAGTGTAATCAACAACCTGACAGCGAAGGATTTCCCAGATCCGAACCTTTCCATCGATTGAACCACTAATGAAATAGTTATCATCCACAGGATTGAATGCAACACAAGTCACTGTATCAATAACATAAGTATTAGCAAAACAGCCTGAAAAAAATGACATTACGACCATAGAGATTAACCATTATAACCCATTGATCATATACAATCTAAGGAATACACAAAGGAAGCAAGAAGCTGACCGTAATTGTTATGAGAAAATACTCTCAGGCATCTGTTACATCCCACTTGCCACAGACGAACAGTCATATCAACAGAGGATGACAGCAGAAACTGCAGCGATTTAAAAAAACCATAAAAAAATAATTTCTCGATGTTTAGGAAACTGACAAAGTTAATGGTTCAATTAATTCAAGTTTAGAAAATGAAAAGTGAAAGGACACAGCCAATTAAAACTGCTCCTCTTTGTAGATGATACTGACCCCATTCTTAGACCATGAGAGATCCAAAACCTCACTGCTGTGTCCCTGGAACTCATGCAAAGGCTTCTCCAATATCCTGAAGATCTTTGGTGGTAAAATAACACAAGTTGAGTCTGATGATCTTCTCAAATTCCTTGTTCTATCTACTTTCTCTTTATCATCATCAAGAGGAGTTACCTGGGAAAGCTCATTGATTGTGAAGTAAAGACAAGAAGGATCAATGTCTTGAATGTCAAATTTGTCCAATCCATTATCCTCAAAGACCTTCCACACCCGCACAGTTCCATCTTCACCAGCACTAGCCAAGTATTTCCCATCAAGACTGAACTTCATTGTCAAAATTGACCCCTCATGTGCCACAAATTCTTGTCCAGTATAAAGGGAAGATAGTTCCTTTGATCGTTTTTTCAGTGGATGTGCCCGAACTTTTCGCACCCTTGGCCCCGATGTTGATTGGAGATCAGTAGGCTCTAAAGCAGCAGTCTCATGTCTGTCAACCAGCCGTGCCACAGCACCTAATTTCCTTAACCAGCCCCTCTTCATTTTCCTTTTACCATCAACCAAATCACTGGCTTCATCACCTCCTCTACTCAGAAGTCGCCGAATAAAGGGAGATGATGACCCAGTTGTTCTCTGAAACTCATCAAAACTAACAGATCGACTTGAACCAGATTTTTCTAGTCTGTTAAGTATCACATCCTGACCTGTGTCACCCACTTCGAACTCCTGTCTGTCATCTGAAGTCTTACTACCACACACAAAACTATCAACCAAAGCACCATTTTCTAATGGTCCTGGTGCTTCAAATGACTGAGAAGAAATCAAAGACTGATTGAAGTAAATCTCATCTTCAAAACCAGAAGTACTCAACACAGCCTCACTCTTTTCTGCGGTTCTGTCAATATCCAGTTGAATTTCAACACATGATATATCCCCTGAATCCCCTCTATTAATCAAATTTCTATCTAAACTTAAATCCATCAATTCTAGAAACTTGCGGCGACGCTCAGTTACACTTTCTGGACATTTTGTCCAAATTTCATACTGTGAATGACCTGAAACACTATTGACCATTTCTACACTAGAACTACAGCTATTAGAACAATCTAAATCCCGATCAGACACAGAACAGATATCTTCATAGGAATCAAAGAATTGCTCCTCTTCCTCTTCACAATAGCCACCCATCATTGTTTCTGTTATCAAGTCTCAGCCCATTAAATTCTGAACACATGAAAAAAATAATAAATAAATAGATCTATTAAAACATCGGTCAAATAAACTTTCCAGCAAAATAGGGAAGAAACACAAGTCAACCTCGATAAATTCACCAACTTGAAGACAGAAAACCCAAATACAGATCTTGTAACAAAGTATACAAACCCACAAAAATAACGAAACAATTGAAATATATAAATTCTCTGATTACCTATAAAGAAATCAACAAGCAAAGCTAGCATTTAATTAAAATCGCAAGAGAAGAAACAAGAGTTAATCATATCAAATATAAACCCGCAAAAAGAACAAGATTTGCTCACCAGGGTCAACTTGAAATCGTGGTCAAGCCCAGAAAGCACGTTTATTTCCCCTCTCTACCCCCTAAAGAAGCTCAAATCCCCACTTGGAGAGGCAAAGAATAAAACTTTTTCCTTTAAAAACAAAATGAATAACAAATCCGAAAAACAAGAATGGAGAAGGTCAAAAAGACTCAGTTTCGAGGTCAGTAACAAGAGGGCAGAGAAAGGTGCGTTAAAAAAGAAAGAGGGCGCTGTTTTGTTGCTCAGTTTCTCTCTCTTTTCCTATTTCTCTCTGTAGTTACCCCAATTGAATATCCTTTACTGTATACGCAATATGCAATATTGCTAAGTCTTTTGTTTGTCGATTTAGTAGTTTGGTCTCATCTGGGCTATGACTTACGACTTCTTTGTTGCTAGTTTAACTGTTTCCAAATTACCACCCCATTACTTTATTATTGTTCATCCGTTTGACCAACGCAGCCCCCCACGGCTGTCTCTTTGTACTTCTTAATTGCCTCCAATATCGGTTAACTTTAAACCGTAATTGGCCTGAAACACTAATTTCTTCGGACAAAATCTAAGACTTTTGAGACTTCCCTGCACTTTATTCCAAATTCTTGTTCTTACTTACTTCTTTCATCAATTTTTTTCACAATTTAGATGCTCTAATCAACTTCTATTTCATCAAATTTACAAGAAAAATCAATAATTCACATTAGTGCTAGAGAAATATTTTTTATTGTAAAACGTAAATCACTAATTTAACACGTAAATATCTTCCTTGACAACTTGAAACTTATCGTTCAAAATAAATTAAAATTTGGTGATTCCTCGAAACAATCTCCGAAACTGTGTTACTTTTTAGTTTTTCCTAACAATGTGCCATTTGCATTGATCTTACAACTAACCTCATGAAATGCAGCAGCCATGCCATCCAATGACTACTAATCTAAGTTAAAAGCAGAATTTATTTTAGAACGCGTTGAGTCTAAGCTACTCTCTCACACCTCGTTTCATTTGATAATAATTTTGGAAATGGAGAGTCAACTTCAACTTGTACTAAAAAAATAAAATAAAATAAACAATGGAGGTCAAGCATGGCATCGTTCCCAACAAATTTTCATCGAACCCATAAAAAATAAACCAGAATATCCAGATTCTGAGACAAAATATGACTAATTTATGTTCTTACCATGTCACATTAATATGATGCTCTTCCTCGATTGCAAAAACAAGTATCAAACTAGCCTGGTCCGAGTCCAAATTTGAGCACCAAATATTCTACTTTTTGGGGTTAAACTGTTGTTACAGACTGCTACTCAGCATATAAATAAATGAGTACTGTTGGATTAATTCACAACTGTTAAGTTAGTGCTGTTGTTGAGTTGTCCTGATAGAAGCTACATGTATAAAGTAAAAAAACCGAATCAATTGCCAAATTTATTGGCTTGTCTTTTGCAGCTTTTCAGAGACAAGAACTCAATCTATAACGACCCTTGCTTTGTCCCCCACCAGAAGAAAACCAAAAAAGAAATAGAAATAATTAGTTTATCCACCTTTCAGATGAGCGTTAGTGTTTCTTATCCATGGCAGATCATTGAGCAGTTGGTAGGTAATTTGGTAAGAATATTGAAGATAATGATAAATTTATTCAAAATCTGTATCTTTGTGGTTAAGCTATTGAAGAATTCATTAAAATCTATTTAAATTTGCATTCAATAGAACAACTATTCTTTATTAACAGAAAAATCTGGATACTGGGTCACATCATCAAAGGGCATTTCTCAGATGACTTCATGGATAGGCAACCGACCAGCCCATATTTTTTTGTATGTTAAAATTGACTTTTGACTTAAATAGTTTGAATCAGAGATCCTTTTCGGCAGAGTTGGTGGTTCAGAACTCATGAATCATAAAAAATGCGATCATTCAAAGCGGTGCAAGTGGAAAGCGTGGGCAGTTTTAATCATAAAGAAGTGTTGAAAAATCAGTGATAGGTGGTGGATGGATGGGGGAGGACTCGTTCAAGAGTAACTAGCACCGCTGGATTTCATGCATGAAAGCTACTAAGCTAGTGGGTTGGCTGTTGAGTGTTGAAAGATTCAAATGCGAACAAGAATGTGTGCCCTTTCATCATTTTTATGTGTCATACACGTCCAAGGTACAAATGGGTTTGCAGACGAAAAACAATTGCACTTGAAATTCAGTGCCAAACTAGTATGTGGTGTAAATTAAATTAATATATATATATATATGAATGACCATATATAATTTTATAAGTTTATTTATAATTATTATATGAATGAAAATTATATATATACATATATAAGTCTTTGTTTAATTGTTTAAAAGTTTCATAAATATATTTATAATTTTTATATATCTATATACAAATTTTACCTAAAACCAAAACGATACACCAGTATATTCACTGCACCTTTATCAAAGCCCATAATCCACAGTTCATAAACTTCATGGCCCATGTTGGCAATGCAAGGGTGAAGGCCCTAACATGGCTATATAGCCATTGACGAAGCTATCAGGCATCAGCCCCAGAAGACAGCTATGCCTGAATCCAAATTTTTTCATAAGAATTTGTTTAATTAAAGATTGGAATGGTGTAAGAGGAATGAATAATTAAGTTGGTCTTAAATTCAATTGGGAATGTTCCACCAAGTAAACCAACTCTAAGCTCTTGCTCTTCGAATATGCATTAAAGTGAAACTTGGGCTTACTGGTCCAAAAGCAGTAACGTAATCCGTTCCATGCCCATTTGGAAAGATTATTAATGGGTTTAATTTCCTTGTCTATTCTCTCAAGTCTCGAGCACCAACGAAGTGACCAACCTCTGTATCTAATCTATGTTTGGTATGCTGAGATATGAAATTAATACAGGAGAAATATTGCAAATAACCCTGAACTAAGGCCAAATATCTCTCTGACCCTAACGTTTTTCAAAATACTAATTATAACCCTGTCGTTACCTATTCCATTAAAAATCAAGTTGGATTAGGAGAAGAGATTAGGGTTTGTGTTGGGCAGATATGGTGGTGATGCGATGGCATAAAGGACGAGATGATTGAAAACTAGGGATTTTGAAGGGGAAGAAGAACATGATAACGTTTTTACTAATCTACCCTTGTTTCATTAACCTTAACATATATTTACTAACTAGAGGATCGTGATTCATATTTTAAAAAACGTTAAAAGTCATACGTGATATTAAGCCTTAATTCAAGAAACTCTTATCTTCAAAACATTTAACGTACCAAGAAACCATTTATTTTAAAAGTGTTAATCTCTAGAACATCCAAATCTAAGTTTTGATTAGCTCAAACTTCATTGATGTTGTTTCAATGTTTTCAAATTTTCTCATTCAAGGAAAGAGATTCGCGCGTAGGCCCTGTTTGGGGAATAATATAGGCGATTGTGGTCCTTGTTGAGGTCCGGCCGGCCTCGGCTACTAATCATAACACTTTTTAAAGCCGCGTTTGGGTGGCCAGCTACGATTATTTGTGATTCACATTTTTAGGGTTTACGCATGTTGTACACAACACAAACACCGCGCACCCATCTTTTATTTATTACGATCAACACCCCTGGAATGGCCCAACTTACTCTTTGTACTAAAACAAACCTTAGTTTTTATATTAATTATTTAAATATTTATACAATTGAACCTCCTCTCTTGATTGACCTTGGTGGACTTCTAACTCATCAGAGATTTAGTGGGTCCCCGAGAATTCTGCCTCACCAAGAAACGCGACTTGATCAACGGTTGAAGTAATCTAATAAGTTCACATTGATTGATTTTAGGTTACTTTTGACCGTATGTTAATATGACAAAGTCGTAAAGTTGGTAACATGGTATATATGAAATGTACACATATATTTTGTATGCTGACGTGGAACGCACTAACACATGCGATCCACGTCAGGGGGTAGCCAATCACGTGACATCATTGGAGTTGAAGGGTAGGTTATACAAGATCAGACGGTTGTGATTAGATTCCTTACTTGGTTGGGTAGGAATTGAAATTGATTTGGCATGCGCGTGAAGAACTTGAGACGTGGTCCCACAAGACACCGCCACACACACCACCAGCACCGCCCACTCCACACGCTGCCTGGCTTTGCTTTTTGTGGGACGTTTCGTTAGCCAAAACAAAATTTTTGGGTTTCTCAGGTGGTCCCTACATCAAAGATGCCCCCACATCTGACGGCTTCCATTCGCCGCCATTCTTTAACTCACTGTAGGCTCTGGTACACGACGGTACTAGTACTAATACTGTTTGCTAGTCCAGCCTACTGTGGAAGTGCAAGAGTACTTGTAATCAAGGCAAAGATTAAGAAATTAGACAAGTGCTTATACAGAAGCGCTTTGGTGGTCTAAAAAGTAATAATGGTGGAGTTTGATGATGTTTTTGTTAGTGAACGAAGGCCATTAGAAGGAGTCCACGTGTGTGACTGTTAAACTTATAGTGCTCGCTGGGAGCATGATTAGATAAGGTGAGAGAGAAGAGATGATAATGTAGCAGTTCAAAAAGAAACCCGAAACGTGGCCCTACGCTTGATGGGTGGAGAACCGGAGGACCCCATTTACTCAATCAAGGTCATGATTACCAGAAGGAATCCAGCCAGTCACGACCGTTTAATCATGTAGTGTGCACGATGTGACTGCACAATTTTTGCAACCGCAACCAGTCTCAGACCATTCGAATCTTAAGTGACAAGTCAAATATGCAAATAAACAAGCTATTCCACTGCTACATGCTCCATGCTCTATGCTCTAAGGACTACGCGTGTGAACGGTTTAAGGCACCGTTTGGTTGCGATTTTTATGACCCCTACGTCTCGCTTTGGCCAACTGATGATTTCCAACATTAAATAGATATGAACAGATGTCTCTGTTCAAAGTGTTAGTCTCCTCCATTAAACACTTGATCATAGACAATCAAATATGAGAGTATTTGCATGGTGGTCAAATAATGAAGGTTACGAAATAGCAATAAGGTGGGTGCTTGTTGCCTTGTTGGTGCTGCAGTCTGTCCATTTCCACGACGGTGTGGATTGTGGCAATTAATATATAAATCAAATCTATACCAGGCCAATAATTTTGAACACTACTTTTGAGAAAACAAGTTACTAAAATGGCTATAGCGGGTACGTATTGATGCTGCTGCTGCTGGATTGTATTGATCATAACATCATTTGATTTGACAACGCATTTAGAGAAGCATAATGCGGATATTTGGTAACAGATGTGACCAGATGCATGGTGGTGTGCTTATATCTTATAATAAAAGGTTTACATATTATCATTTTAAATTTATACAGTTCAAAGCCTAATACCTGTAAAAGCAACATAGCTTATGTATATATTAACATATGTGTGCTTTAGCTTTTACATGCCTCATGCACAAAGCGCTTATCTATACTTTATATATGTTATGTGCCAATTTGTTTTTGAGTAACAAATCACGTCTATATATGAATAAGCGTTTAGAGGATGGGGACCCAATGCCAACAGCTCAGATTCTGATGATTTCACCCAGCTTATATCAGCACTCAAATTCTTAAGTTAGACGCATGGCACAGACCTTCTAATCTGAATGTATATTATCAAATGCTTCTAATCACTGTCTTAATTGCTAGACTTCTTATGTATTTACCAATATCACTTGTAGACTCACCTTGTAAGTTAATTTTTCTGTTGATTTGTTGAAGTCTTTTGAAGTTAATTCTATGGAAACCAGCAAGGTGTGTATTAATTAAACTAAACTAAAAGACAGTACAATGACAAGACAACAGAGTTAAACACACATTAAAGTTACTAGGTTAGAAAAGAGAAAAATCAATCAAAGCCACCACCACCACCACAAACCCCACCTCACCCCACCCTCGAAGTTTCATAATTCCAATTAAAAATTATATTACATTTTGCGCAGAGCTAGACTTTTATTCTCACACACAGTAAAATATTGACAAATAAGTTAGAATAAAGTATTGACCAATGAGAGACCATATTACTTATAATAATATATTTATTAGAGAAAAAACAACCCCATCTCAATTCTCTCTCTTACTCTCATGTACCCACGCAGCACATTAAACTGATAAAGCAAGGTGAGAGATACACACAGAGAACGTCCATACACAAAAGTCCATCTCAAAACATTCCTTTTCCTGCTTTTATAACCAGTTTCAAGAAAAAAAAGGTTTATTTTTCTCTATCGGAGATAACATTTTCTTCTTGTTTCTCTTCAGTTTCATCATGGATACAGCTCAATGGCCACAGGTAGAGAAAGAAACCACCTGGGTTCATCATCTTTCTGTAGCTGTTGTTGTCTTTTCATGAGAAATGTTTAATTGTATATAGATAGGGTTTTTTTTTTAGTTGATTACTTTTTTTTTTTTGGGGTTAAAAAAAAAAAAAAGAGATGATGTTGTGTTCATGGCTAGTGCAAGTCCCCACTCAGTTGGATTTAGTTTTATCTGTTCTTCAACATTTTGCACTTTATCTTTCTCTTTTGCCTATATGATACAGAAAAGGAGTTTTTTTTTTTTTTTCTCTTTTTCTCCTTTATCTTGGGATGATATAATCTTGGAACGTGTAAAGCATCCATCTTGTTTTNATCTTTCTCTTTTGCCTATATGATACAGAAAAGGAGTTTTTTTTTTTTTTTTCTCTTTTTCTCCTTTATCTTGGGATGATATAATCTTGGAACGTGTAAAGCATCCATCTTGTTTTGGTTTGGTTTGTTTGTCTGATATCTACCATCTTTTTGATCTTCAGTTGTTTTTTTTCAGTGCCATCTTAATACTTTGTTTGATCTTCAAGTTATCGTTTCTTTATGTGTCTAGCTTTTTTCATTTCCATTCTTTAATTATCTAATTTTTTTTTTTTTTTTGCTTTGTTTTTTGTGTCTTTCCAGGAGATTGTGGTGAAACCGATAGAAGAGATAGTCACAAACACATGCCCAAAGCCTGCAGCAGCAGCTAATTTAGAGAGGAAGACAAGGCCTCAGAAAGAACAAGCCTTGAACTGTCCAAGGTGCAATTCAACCAACACCAAGTTCTGTTACTACAACAACTACAGTCTCACACAGCCTAGGTACTTCTGCAAAACTTGCAGAAGGTACTGGACTGAAGGCGGATCTCTTAGAAACATTCCTGTTGGTGGTGGTTCAAGGAAGAACAAGAGGTCAGCATCTTCTAATAATTCTTCCTCTTCCTCATCTTCTTCATCCTCAAAAAAGCTTCCTGATCTTGTTACACCACCAAGCTTGTCTCACTCTTCTACTCATCAAAACCCTAAGATCAATGAAGGCCAAGATCTTAACCTGGCTTTCCCAGCAACTCAAGGTTTCAGAAGCATCTCTGAACTGGTTCAACTACCAAATATTGACAACAACAACAACAGCGGCAACAAAAACCAAATTAATCCTTCTTCTTCATCCACTACATCTCACTTCTCAGCTTTGGAGCTGCTGACTGGAATGTCTTCAAGAGGGTTGAATTCTTTCATGCCGATGCCAGTTCCAGATCCAAGCATGGTTTACAACACGCCTGGATTTCCTATGCAAGATTTCAAACCAACCCTAAATTTCTCTTTAGATGGGTTTGGAGTAAACGCATACGGGACTCTCCCTGGTGTTCAAGAGACTAATGGAAGGCTTTTGTTTCCATTTGAAGATTTGAAACAAGTCTCAAGCTCATCAACTCATCATGATCATATTGACCAGAATAGAGAGCATGGAGATTCATCTGGGTATTGGACTGGAATGTTAGGTGGTGGATCATGGTAATTAAGATTATAATTAAGATTAAAAAAAATAATCTGGGTTTTAAATTTTTTTTTTTTTTGGGGGTTTATTTAACTTCTATTAATTTGTTAAGGTGGGTGACTTGTTTGGATTTCTTCATTACTAACAGATAGGATACATGGCTTTCTTTCCTTCTTTCTCTTTCTGCCTCTTGGTTTCATCTTTAATTAATTATCTTCTTTACTCTTTTGGTAATTATGGTGGGAAGTTGAAGCTTTATTTTTGGTTGGCTTCAGAATGAGTGACATGAGATACCGTGTTATGGGTTAGATTCGAAGAAGAAAGTTCAAGCTTAGCCCAGATTCTATTAGGATATAACAAGTAGACAATTGCGTGCTATCTGCCCTCAGTTTTTTCATGTTATATTCATGTATTCAGAAAAGAGAAGAAGGGCGGCAACCCAGTATTATGTGTCACTATCAGGCTTTGGTACAAAAAAAAATGTATAATGTACAAGTTTGTAAGGAGTTCATTTTATGGGTGAAAAAAATTAAAGCTTTATTATTTCATAATGTTGTTTAAATTTAATTACTCAAATGGTGGCTTGAATTCTCTCCATCTCTCGTTGGTTTCCTGTTGGTTTCCTATTGCTTTCATGCATAAACAGGCATTGAGATTTTAGGTCTCATCAGCTAGCAGCTGCAGCACAGAAGGAGATGTTAAAGAAGCAAAATGGGGCCTTGGGGGTAGCTGATAGCTTTGGTGGAAGAAGAAGAAGAGAGGAAGAGCCAGGTAAGAAACTTGATCCACTCACATGGCATTGTAATGAGAAATTGATCAAGAAGAAGTTAAATAAAGCAATAATAATTCAAAGTTGCGTTAATGAGAGCCACTGAACCTGCCTCAACCGAAAAAGCTTCACCTACTGATTAATTTCTATATCCAAAACAGTTTCCAAAAGCTTTCTCAAGCCTCACTCTCACATTGCCGCATTTCCCTTCCATGACTGATCATTAACATTATTACTCCTTTTTTTTTTCCCAATTAAATTAAGAGATTGAGAAAGATCTGACAAACCCTTCTAACTTTCTTCTTGGTAGGGACCCACAAACATTCCCCTCGGCAAGTGTGCTGAAGAATAATAATTCAACCCACTAGGTTGATCAATCCAGATCTAGTCTTCGAGTCAGAGAACCTTTTATTTGTATATTACTTTGTTGCAATTTTTGTTCTCTGCTGTATGCCACTTAGTAAGCTGCCAATATTATGTAAATGTTAGATATGATGGAGGTCTTTTTCTTGCCAAATTTAGAGGCTTTTTCTTTGTGTCTCTTCTTGCTATTATCTTACTGGGTGGTGGGCTGTTTTGGGAACCTGAATATCCACCACCCACCCATTTTTACAAATCCAAAGCTGGAGAATTAGGTTGATTTCAAATTAAAGCTTATTCAACATGGATGCTACTTCCGGAAAGGATTAATTCAAACGGAAGGGGAAGATTTGGCAAAGCAAAACCACCTTACATGGTTGTTGCCTTGCCTACATAATTCATCTAATATCTACTCTAAATTATTTATGACTTTAAAACTACTTGTTGATGAGTCCCGTAATCTTGTTGTTTTCTTTAACAGTACGGGAATAAATACTCATCAATATTCTGAAACTACCGAACAGTATGCATTGCATTATTTCTCATAGATTTTGAGGTTCAGTTATGAATGTTTCCATTAGTTTATTTGTCTAATTCCAAATATTCCGTCTTTTAAATTATTCTGATATTTGTCTTTGTGAAACATGGACTGTGACTTGGTGCGCGTCCACGTTTCAAATTGAATAACGTGAAATTGAAGAAGATAAGTGCATTATTCAGTCTAGCCTTCGTTCACAAGTTACTCGGTGCCAACAATAAACTCGTTTGGCTCTTGTCACTGGCTAATACCCCATTTTCGTTTTTTAATAATGATTAGGAATCATTGTTCAATAATGTTCAGAATAAGAGAAACTGTCCCATCTTCCTCACACTAGTTTGGGTCGAGAAGAGATTTTTGCAGCCAAGAAACAAATGAATCATATAAGAAAAACTTTGGTTAATTTTAAACGTATATTTGTTACAAAGGACCTCAAAGCATCGTCCACATATTATATGAACTTGTAAATGACCGTAACACTTGAAAGCTTCAAAATGCGTGCACTAGAGAGCAATTCAACCAAAATCAGATTCCGGCCCGCACCATGCATGTGGGTTTAATCCTTCTGTACCCTCGCTTTGCAATTGAGATTAGAAACTCAGCTCTATCATTTTACTTGGTCTCACTTTCATCAGCATTCAACTGAGGTAATTGCATGGTAAACTACGCGGAATCAAAAGCACTTTTAAGAGTCCAAATATTTGTGTGAACAAAACCATGGAAACTACTAGGGATATTCCAGCTTCAGATCATAATACAACAGTTGTCGAAAGCCAAATTCCATCCGTAAAAACAGATGAAAGTGACAATATAGGAAACACTTTTCCAGTTGGTAATGAACGGGCGGTATACATATTCACTTCATAAGTAGAAAAAAAAAAATGTACCCTTTCCAGTTTCAACATCTGTACAGGGATATCACTAATTGGAATACCAAAATGATCAAACCTAGCAACTAAAAAGTCGACGATACATGAATTCATCGGCAGTTCAGTGTTCACCATTGATCCCAAATATACGGACCCTGTGCATGTTTGGAAACTTTGCAACTACTAGCACGAAAACCGCCAGCGTATTAAAGAAGAGCATAGGATTTTGGTAGTCTGTTGTGTGTGAGGCTATCAAGTACCTGCCACATGAAACAGAGGTAAGTAATAAGTTTCTTTGACAAGGCTAAAAGAAACTTCCAAGTAATTTCTAAGTTCTAGAATTCCCCAACAAACATATCCAATTTAAAATCAATGAGTATTACTTATTTGGATGGAAAAGTCAAATGCATCTTATTGCTATGACCTCTAAGACAATAAGAAAAATAGTAATAAATGGTACACAATCTTAAAAAGACAAAAAAGGGAAGAAATTCATCAGTAGAAAACAAAGAACTTTCCTGCAACATGGATATCAGCTTTCCAATCAATGATGACATTGACATATCATTTTAAACAAAAGAACCCTTGTGGGAGAAGCTTTGTTTAGCGAGTGAGACAAGTCAAAATGTTAATGACAGATTATGATGACATTGAGATCTAGAACTCAACTGAAAGGCCAAAAACAGAGTTCAAAATCAATTTACCCACGCAAACCCTTACTCCATTTAAAAACTTCCACATTTGCCACGATCAATACTCGTGCTTATTTGGATAGCCTTTGACACCTACTAAAATTCCTCTTCCAGTAGTAAAAAATGTTCTGGGAACAAAATGCATAGCATGTCCCCTATGTGAGAAGTATGATTATATGTGATGCTAATTGTTAGCGATCCCCATTTTATTCCATGAGACTGATTACAAAGACCTTTTAGTGTGTGCATCAGGGTGTTCATGGCGATGCTTACCCAAACCCGACCTCAAACAAAGAAACTAAATGAATAATAATTACAAAAAATTAATCTAATAAGCATAAATTTTATCATGTTACCCAATATTTGTAAGAAGATATAGACCACCATACAGTTTTTTGTCCTTAGAAAGTTCAAAATCCAATTTTTTTGTGCAGATGTAGGTGATTATAATTTTAATCAAATGGCCTCATTCTAATTTTATAAACAAATTATTGTAACAGAAAAACCATAATTTTACATTTGTCCTTCAGTTCATAGGTTGAATAATTAACAAAAACACTGCTATAATGAAACCAAGTACTTACAGCACAACAGGTACAACAGTCAAGAACTTTCTATTGCGGGTGAGTTGCTTGCCATTGTCTATCTGCTCCCACCATGTCAATCCATTATAAATGCCCTGGTCATCAGCAAAGGGTGTTCCTTTCTTCCAATGAAAGAAGTGATAAGTGACCTGAATTAACATGCAAAGCCATCCACAATATAAATCTATAAGTAACTTAAACTGCAGCAAAAAGGTTACAAGAGACGCTGAAAGTATTGATTTGCCATTTATACGTTCAAGTAGACAAATAATTTTTACTCAACAAACAACGATCTCTTGGAAAATTTAAGGCTCATCCTTTTCCAAAAAGGCCAATAAATTTCTTTGACATACAGACAACATAAACTAAATTAAAGCAAAATTCAAAATGCAATCTAAGTCAAAGCTAAAACATGGTTTGCAAGAACTATGTTGAGATATTGTTATATCTATTGATCTAGATAAATTTGCAACGGAAAAGCATACGAAAGATAGTCAAAGAACAAGTAAAAGAAGGTGGAAAAAGATTAATACAGTTAAACATAATTAAATGCTTGATGATATCATGCTGCAGGGTTCATTATTGGACCTGCGAGGAATAAGGGAAACACATAATTCAAGGAAGCTAAAACGAAGAGATAGGCCAATACCAGGATCCTTATTGTGGTTCCAGCAAGTTAAATGTTTGATTAGCTATAAGAAGAAGCACTTGTTAATTCAAACAAACAAACGTATAACTTTTCAACATCGTAAAAATCACTAACGTTGTCTGAAATAACCCAGATCCCAATCAGCATAATAAACAAAGATTGAACAAATAAGACATAAAATGAAACACAAAACTATAATAAAGAGCGTACCAAGCAATAAAAATATAGTTATAATTCATATAAGCAGACAGACTCTCTGCAAATCAAAATCTACACAGGCATCTGAAACAATCATGCACATCCGAATTTGAAAATATTGATGCAACATGTATCATCTAACAATAAACAACCTGGATATATTTGGTGAAAAAAAAAAAAAAATCTTTAATCCAAAAACGCCATCTTTCTACTTGTGAATAAATCCAAAAGAATTCAAAGATTCGATTTTTTTTTCTTTTTTTGAAAATTAAAAACAATCCATCAAAACAAACAGATCAATTATATAAAGGGAAGCAAAAAAAAGAGGATCTTACAAAAAAATGGGAGAGGTGAACGATGGTCCAAGCCATGCCAGGGGTGCAATGAAAGAGAGAAAGAACAATGAGCCAAGAGAAGAATACAATCAAAATGTACGTGCTCCAAACGCCTGGGTACGTGAACCACTCCGTGTTCTTGTTCAGATCCGTGGGTGGCACCGCCTTGACGTACATTTCTGGATTTGATTTCTCCTCCTCCGCGTCGTCGTTGGTTCGCACAATCTAATTAGTATTTAAAGCTCCCCCTTTCTCTGTTCTCTCTAATCCCAATTTTATTTACTTTTTTCTTTCTTTAATTTGATTTCATAAATGCCGGAGATATTTCTAGGGAAAGATCGCGTGAGTTGGACGATTAGGGACAGATTACTGTTCGTTAAGAATGGGCCCAAAACCAAATTATTAGTTATTCGTTAATTATTTTTAATTACGATTTTACCCTCCCCGTTTTCTTAATGTAGTTGTAGATAAGTTTTATTCTTATTCTTATATTTTAAAAAAAAGTTACGGTGTTTACAAAATAATCTTATTTTAAAAAAATTTAGTTATAACAGCGATAAACTAATATAACATAATTCATTTTCATCATATGGTCAGTCTTTTATACTTGGCAACGAAAAATTTCATCTGATCAATCTTTAATCTTTAATACTTAATAGCGTTATCTAGATACTAATAACTCTTAAGATGATAACTTCGCGAGTTATTTGATTATTGATCTTTAGTGTTTAAAAATAGAAAATATAACATAAATGTATTGTACTATCAGTCGATTTGTAATAATAAAATATCTAAATTATTTTTTAAATCACCTTTTAATTTCGAGTATTTTTTAAATTTTCACAAAAATCAACAATCATGTCTAAAGTCGTATGCTACTGTTAAACATAAGAACTAAAATGAATTACCTATTAAATATAAGAATTAAGAATATTAATTTTGAAAACCTCCTGTAAGCGAAATTAATTGTAATCTTCAAACTAGTTTATGGGTTAAATTTACACAAGTCTTACAATGGAGAGAATATACGGACAGAATACATCCCCTGTGGTGCTTATTCTCTCCGGTTCATAAGGTTTGGTAGGCTATAAAGTCTACATCCCATGAAGTCAATCAACTCTTGATATAACAAATCAAAGAAGGTTGCACCGACTTAGGTTAAACCAAACTTTGTGAACGACTTAATATGCAATTTTTCTTAGGTCGGTCGGTGGCCTTGAATAATGAATACACTATAACCAGCATGAATATCGGACAATAATTTCAATATTTTCTCAACAAATGCATTTGCCAGACACCAACAACCTCTGCCTCTGCTCGGAAACTACATAGAAATGAGAAATCAAATAGAACAGAACTTGTTTGTTATGTCACCGTTACAAATAAGAAACAAATCTCAAAGGCTAAGTGTGGCATTCATTGGCATTGCCAACTCTATCCAACCCTCCTTCTAACAATCTTCTCTTGGCTGACTTGGTTCTGTAACACCACACTTCAAAAGCCTCGGTCAAGTCAGGATACTTAGCCTGCTCAGTTCTCATCCAATCCGCCAGTATATCAGCCTGATCGTTCGACGGTAATGCCAGTATTAGCTGCACTATTGCTCCCTCGATGTTCTCGCACAGGTCTTCATCCATCTTGTATGGAAAGCCGGTCTCCTTGTTACCGACGCCTTCGAGGAGAGGTTTTACCTTCCTTATATAAGGTAGCCATGTCTTTAGCAATCTTAGCCGGCACGTTGCTGGCAGGATCACAGTACCATAACCAACTGCTTCCAAGACTTTTCCAGTCATTTCTATCACTTTTATTTTCAAACCCCACATGAAAGATTCTAGTCTCATGTCTTCAACAACTGCCAAAACCTTATCAGACATTTCAAGCCAATTCGAAACAAATTCCTTCATTAAATCCAGCTTGGGAAGTATGTTAGACATCCATTCAACATCGGATAGACTCTGCATTACTTTGTCCTCTGCTGTCTCAGACGAGACATCATGCTCCAAAAGCAGGGATGATAATTCCTTTTCAAATGAAGAACAGATTTTGGAAAGACCTGTGTTCACCACTGATTTTACTTCATCATCAGCTTTCACCAATGGAGTGTCAGAATCTTCAGCTAGCATGTATTCAACTTGTTCTTGTGCAGAGGTTTTAAGATTTTCGCCAAATGGTGGACAGGGCCCAGCAATAGATGTGGCAAAGCGAACTGCCGAAATGAAAACATTCTTGGTAGCCCTTAGATCCACAGGTTGGATCCTGGCTAATATAGGCATGGCTACTGGTCCCAGTTTCGAAACTGCTTTTAGAATTTCCTCCTCTTCCTTGTCCTCCCAAGGAATGGCTTCCAAGTACTGGACACAGCCCTTTGTGACCTCTTCACAGCCCAATTCAAAAGCTACCTGAAGAATACCAATGGCTGATTTAACAGTGCCCAGAGAGTACAAAAGCAAGTCAGTTGGTAGATACAGCAATCTCAAGAGTTTAAGATGATAATCATAATTGGACGTCGAGCAGTGAATCTCAATGCATGTTCCAGAATCCTGACAAGAAAGCTTATCTGCAAAGAATTTGCTCTTATTTACAAGTACAGTTGAGTGAGAGTAGAATGTTTCAGGTCTTCCTTCAACATTTCTCAAGTGCACAATAATATCACTAGTACTCTGTTCACCAAGTTGACAGGGCTCGATCACTCCATTTACGTCCATGCGTGGAGGATAGGGACAAATAATTCATGCTTCAGGCAACCGAAAGAAGAGATGCCCCAGAGTCAGGTGCAGCTGAAAAAGGTGATGCCCAATTTGTTAAGATTTCAAATGTATGACAAGCATGAAAGGAGAAAACATGGACCAAAACACTAAACCATAACACCCCCACCACCACAACATTACAAATAAAAACTTATCTTCAAGGAAGATAAAGCATACAATAGACCTTTGGCCATTACAACTCAATCAAGTGGAATTCCTAATAGTTGATAAATACTAAAAATCAACTTGAAGCCATCTAAAATTTAGTTCACATAACATCTAACAAGTCATGTAGCATGGATAATGATAAGAACCTTGGAAGAACCAAACCCCAAAAGCTAGCTATTGAAGTGAGATAGCCCAAAACCTTATACATCTAATAAGTCATGTAGCATGGATAATGATAAGAACCTTGGGAGAACCACACCCCAAAAGCTATCTATTGAAGTGGGAGAGCACAAAATCTTATAAATCCCACACTTCTAATATGGGATTCAAGTCTTATACCTTGTAATTAGGATTCTAACATTCCATTATACTCCACAGTCCCCGCGCTCATACAGGCTGGCTGCGCACTAGTCCTTTGACTAGTCTCGTGCGAACATTGCAATGTCGGCATCACCACCTGCGCCTTACGATTACAATTGAGAGACGTGATATAGACTCTGATACTAATTGATAAGAACCCTAGGAGAACCACACCCCAAAAACTAGTTATTGATGTGGGAGAACCTAAAACCTTATAAATCCTACATAAGAAACCAACATTTCCAACGTAGGATTCAAGTCTCATAACCTTACAATAAGGATCTTAACAGATAACTACTTCATTGCATCATTCATAAAGTTCTATTCAATTTCAAATATGACTCGTGGAAACAAAAGATATCCTAAATTCTTCTCTGTGCATTTATATATCAGTATGCTCCCATACCAATATGCTTCTAAGTTTAATCATATCTCACCACAAAGACCAGAAACATAAATTTTGCAGGTTCATAGGTATTTCTCTAAATTCAGATTCAACTGCCATAAAACAACTAGCGGAACTCTGAGCCATACACAACAATTAAGAACAAAATATGAAATCGTTTTCAAGTTACTCAGTGACATCAAAATGAAGATTGCATCTTCTTTCCATCACAAACAACTTCAAATTAACTTAAAATAGTGGAAATTAAGGAAAACATTTTAAGTTCCCATCATTCTATTCATCTGATTTTACACTCTGATATGAACTAACAAGGGAAAGGCAACCAACAGAGCAATTATCTTTGCAAGTTCTTATCTACATCTCAATTATAGATGCACCAACATCATATTTGAAGCATCCTAATTAAGCAAATATTGAAAGCCAACTTTTCACTCATTTGTTCACCATAAAATGAAGAGAATCAAAGAGCATCCTTTGTCAACAACAGTGAAAAAGATGCAACCTTGATTGATAAATTTCAGCTGAAATAAGATATATATATTTTTTAATAAAAAGATAACAAATAAAATTTGTTAAGAAGAAATGACCATCCAATAATAAGCCGGAAATAGAACAAACTGGAATCTGCATAAATAAATGGATATTTGGGTTCAACAGCTTATAATTTATCTATCAGGTCGTTCAATACTGGAAGCCACACAATTCCCAGAACTTAGAGAATCTGCTAATAACAATAATAA
This sequence comes from Bursera cuneata, assembly GCA_026212285.1. NCBI lineage: Eukaryota > Viridiplantae > Streptophyta > Magnoliopsida > Sapindales > Burseraceae > Bursera > Bursera cuneata. Next base: position 49,728 of record JANLJB010000736.1, read on the forward strand.
TAATAATAACCTTTAAAATAGCTCTAATTGCATTAACTTGAGAGAAGGGTCTCAATCTAACCGTAGAGGAAAAAAGCTTGCCGGTGATGTTGAGATGTAAATAACATAAGTGAGGCTCGGCTGCTTTACAAGGTTTTGGAGTTTGGACAGAAACATAACACAACTTTTTTGAGTTCAGCTCCAGATTGTGAGAAGTGACAGACAGACGTTTCAGAATCTAAATGGGATTTTACACTTTTGGCCTTGAGATTTCAGTTCAAAGATGACTTCAAGGGCAACTGTAAGTGTTATTTTTGTATAAAAAAGGACGAGTTTTTCTCAATCCTAAAATTGCAAATGAAAACAAGGTAAAAATAGAAAGCCCAAAGAACTGAGAAGTTTCGTTTTATTAAGTATTCATCCAGTGGATAAAAGAAGTATGTTTTAATCTCAAGATAAGAAATCAACGGTTAGCAAAATTTATATCAAAATTGAAAACATTGGATCAATCTTTTTGTCAGAGCTGAAATTTGGAAGTTACTGATTTGATTCGATGACCATGAGTGCATGTTAATGTAATTAATTAATAAAATCAAAAGCAAAATCTCATAATTTGATGTGTTCCCTATACTTTTCTACCCACTTGACAAGTTGCAGCTGACGCACATGAGATCACCCTCTACACATTGTTTTCACAGTCTAAGTTGGAATAATTAATGCCCCTCAGAGCCCAATTAACAATGTTCAAAACAAGGATTAGGCCCAAGCAGAGTTTCTACGGTAAATGGGCTTCGGAATATAAAGCCCAAGAAGGAAATCATTTCGTGGACAAAGTACAAAACGCTTTGAGTGCTTGCTTTTGCTTACGTCTAGTTGCATCATCAAACCTGACACAGTCATCATACCACCAACATTATGATGACGTGGCAGGACCACATTAGTTCTCTAGGGTCCCCCACCCACAAGGTGAGCCCCTCCCTCGTTGGTCCTTGAGAAAATAACCGCAGTGAAAGGCATCTGAATCCGTCCGGCCACTTGCCCCCTTCACCACCGACATTCAGCCCTCAAAAAGACCGCCGTCTGATTGACCCGTCAATCAAAACGGAACTCGAGTTTCCACGTGTCTATTTCTGAAAGAAAGAACGTTTCTCGAATCTCGTGCACACAAGTAAGCATGAGATGGTCCCCACAGATTGTTTGCCTGATGGGGACCGCAATAGTGACGATCCAGTATCTTGAGTGTGAGTGGTGTAGGATTAGGTTGAATAGGAGTGAGCGCAGAGGATTCAAAAAGTGTGGATCAAGGCCTAGCCGACAAGACCTGTAGCACGCACAGAGTCATAGGTTAGACATTCTCTGCCGGTGGCGTATGGAACAGAGAAGTGTATAGGGTTGGGTTTTGTTTGNGGGGAATTTACTCTAACCCCCCAATTGAATTTCAAGAATCACTTAACCCCATATTTTTTTTAAACTAACACTTATCCCTTAAAAAATTACCACTATTTTCTCAAAATTAACATTTACCCCTTAAATATTTGGGGGGTAAGTGTTAGTTTTTTAGGGGTATTTAGGGGGTAAGTGTTAGTTTAATAAAAATATGGGGTTAAGTATTTTCTTCAAATTTAATTTGGGGTTATTTATATTTCTCCGTTTTGTTTGTCCGAAAGGGGGGATTGGGGACCTATGCGTCATGCCCATGTGCGGGCCTGCATACACCCTGCTAGTAGCNTTCATGATTGGTTCATTAGTGGTTGATAGCTGCTCTTTTAACTCTTTTTTACTTTTGCTAATAATCTTATCTTCAACCCTGCACATTCTTACTGTCCACGACAAATATTTACATTTTAGGTTTAGCTTAACTAATAATCTAATATACTTAAAAAGTTAGTTTTAAAAATAATCACATTTTTTAAAAGATTAGACATTATAATCACATGTTGATAACATCTCATTTTTTAAAAACCTAATTATTTCTAAAATTTTTTCCTGTGACTTTAGTTGTTTTTCAAAAATTTCACTACTTATAACGCCTTAAAGATTGTATAATTCCCATCGAAATATTGTATAGATTTATTTATAAAAACCAATTTTTGCATTGAATTCACTGATTTTAGTTAATAAATTTCAATCACTGAACACAGTTTTTGCAAAATAACATGCAGTATTCGAAGTATATATGAATATATATTCTTAAGAAAGAAATTAAAACTACCTATACTAGACTATTAGTTTTTTTTTTTTTTTTTTTTTTTTGAATNTATACTAGACTATTAGTTTTTTTTTTTTTTTTTTTTTGAATTAAACTATTATGCATGATTGGTGATGATGAGAAAAGAGAATGACTAGTAATTGAAGTAGTGTAGAATTACCCGGTAAACTGCAATCTCATCCAGCAGTTTCTTATAATATGAGGTGGCTAGGAATTTGCTAGCTTTAATATAATAATTGATATTGAGATTATAATGAGCTTTTTTGTGGTTGGCCTGCGGTTAAGTTAACGCACAATCATATTGCAAGCTTCCTACCAGAGCAAAAAAAGCATTTGCAATTTTCGGTCGCATAAATGCTAGCTAGCTAGTACCTTTTCATTTTATATTGATTGCATCATCAGTTGGTTCATTTATCCTGGGATTTGACTGTGTTTTATGTATGTGTAGTTTCTCTTCTATTCATGATGCTCTCAGCAACTTCAGAGGTATTGAAAATAGAAAAAAATGCTATCTATTACATTACAGTCTTCGGATAAAAGAGAGTGATTCCCTTCTTCCCTGTAAGTTTTTTTTATTCGAGATCATCCAAAGACACCAGCTAAATAGTGAACAACCAAAACCTAATTAATAACGTAACACAATTACATGTGTATATGATTAGTCTTCGCCAGGAGAATCTAATGATCTATTACGAAGGTTGATTTATTATCATTCTTGTTCATGGGTATCCAATACAAGTAGATGATATGATTATTTGGTATA
>JANLJB010000736.1:53802-96597 GCA_026212285.1 Bursera cuneata
AAAAAAWAATAAAAWAAATAAAGAAGATAAAAGATAAAAGACATTAATGAACAATAAATCTTAGTCTTGGATTTAATTCTTCTCTTTTTACAGCAAAAGCAGAAAAAAAAAGGGTAAATATATGAACTTTTTGATGCGGTTGACTTCTCTCTCAACGGCTATGATGAAGCGTGTGTTGTCTCCAGGAGACAAAATCATAGGCTTTTCAAACTGAAAATGAGGGTTGTGAGGCCAAGTATAATGGTGCAACTTTGCGTCTGCAATCACAATTGTGGGACTCGATCTCTCTATTTCTCTTCCCCCATTTGTTCGTGACACCTCCCACCCACTTACCACAATGGCCTGCTTAGGCGTTTAAAACCAGACCTGATTATTGCGATTGCTAACTAACAAATCAACACCAAAATGAATATGTGTATTAGAAAATAGGATCTGGGTTAGCCTCAATCATTTTTTACGCATAAGTATGGTTTGTTTAATTCAAAATCAATCATAAAAGAACAAAACAAAGTGGTCCTTATTAAGCATGTCAAATTGACTTGGCATGGACTAGTAAGTAGTAATAGATATTGAAAATACGAAACAATGCAAAAGAGAGAAAGTAAATATATGAGCTGAGATTAGGGTTTGGTAATAGGAGGCTTAAGTCAAGATTCTCAGACCAGGAGTAAGATTGTTGGGGACCCATATCTCATGCAGTAGTGCCAAACATTCCTTTCATTCTATTATGAAGAATAATGCATGTCCCCTAAGCTTTTAGGGTTTGGGACCTTGGATACCCTACACTACATATGCGTTGAAAAAGAGAGATCGATGTACGAACGTCTATACTTTCTTCCATTGAGCTGTGTACACTGTACAGTATATTCGCTAGCCAGGACTAGACTCTTGATATCGACTCAGGCATCGTAAAACAAGTCGCGCGCCACTGGTACACCTCCTAGCTAGCTGCCAATGGAGGTGATGAATTAATATGGTAATTCATAAGAAAATAAAAAGAAAAAAGAGGTTTTACTGTCTCAGTATTTAGGATTATTATAAACAAAAAAGAGAACAAAACCCTAGCTAATGAGAAAGCTTAAGAAGTGTTTGTTTTATGTAGGAGTGGCTGGCGGTGCGTCTGCAGTAGTGATATAATAATAATGCAGCAACAATGATCATGGAAGGGTCCTACAAGTGCCATAATCTTGAAAGAATTATAAGCAAAGATTACTGAATTTTTGAGATCATGGAAGTAAAAGAAATAGAAAGTACCGCTGAGAATATACTAGCTAGCCAAGACTAAGAGCTTAGTGCTCATTAATTCCTAGGAGAATAGAAACCCTTTTCCTCTTCTCGCGACTAGAAACTCGAAATCATCAAGGAATATGCTATGCTTTCCTTCCCATGGTTCCAGTTTGCTGATAACGACCACTACTAATTTGGATGATTCATTCAAGATTAATGTGCTTCGTCTTCAAGTCAGAAATCTCTCAATTAGTTGCTTCGGTATAAAAGCGCATTAACTTTCAATCATTCGGTACCAACTCCCATTATTTTTCGCCATTAACTTCTTTTTTAAACTTGAATCTTGTCTTCTCATAAATAAATACGACTCAAATTTTCACAAATATATATAATATATAAATTAAATTTAAAATAAAATTAGATGATAAGCTTTAGGGTGGATTTAAAGTTAAAAGTTAAAATCACTTTAACAGTAAAAGACAAAAAGGGGAAAGATTTTTTTTTTTTTTTTTAAAGCAAAAAAATTGTCGTCTATGAGATGACTAAAGGCAGACCCTTCAACAATTGGTCACTTTAATTTTCTTTATTATTATTTTTTTTTTTTAAGGATAAAAAGATGTAAACGAGTAAACTCTAAGTCTCTAAGCTAATCGAATATGTAGGCTACAAGTTCCCAGTTGGTTTTATGATAGAGTCGTTAGCAACGAGGCCAAGGCAAAGGACACTACCCTACGAGGAGGCAATGCCAGAAGCTCCTCTCAGAAAATGATCCCTACATACCCCACAGCTCCCTTCCGTGGGGACCATTTCATTTCCTGTGTCTAGGGCCCACCACTTCGATCTTAAATATTCTCTGCCCACCCCGGTCGCTGCCTTCCGCCGCCGCCACCGTTACCTTCCTAATATTTATCCACTTTCTTCTTACGCGTCTGAGTTACATATTTAAGTAAACCAAGCATTTCTTAATCATACTTGGGTTAAGAGCGTGAGAACACGGGAGTTAAAGTGCAGGAAAGTAATTGGGTCCACTAAAGTCCCACCGCCCAGGGCTTATAATATTAGTAGAAGATGCTAATTTGCGCCGAGGCAATAGTGTGGTACATGTTAGCTTGGAGCCTCGGCTTTTTGATAATGAAATTGAATATTTATTATGTTGATGTAGCAGTCATGAGTGATAATTATCAAATGCCACTATATCTTTGTATTGAGTAGAGATGGTGATTGTGAGAGACCTTGTGTAATTGGGCTTGGGACCATACCCTTCTCACGTGACATCCTGGAATATATATGTATATATTTATATAATGATACCGTAATTTTAATATATGTCTTAAAATATATGTATTAATTGAAAAACTCTTTAAAGATTATTTTTTATATTTAATGATTTTTTTAATAAAATTTTAACTGCTAGATACGATATTTAAAAAAAAAAACTATCTATATCATATATTAGAATTTTAATTTCTAATTTTTATATTAATTTTAAGAAAAAGGATGGAAGAAAATCAACACCACTATTAACAAAAAAAAAATTTATATTATGCTTTCTTGATTGTAGAGTATAATGGAAAATTAATGATTATTTTGATATTATTTTTAATTTGTCATATTTTTATCTTCGAATTATTACACCTCCCAACTTTCCAAGACAATCATTAACCCCATACGTAATAACCATAAATTGGCATCATGAAAACCAACATACAAGTTGTATAATAATACCAAGAATATAATCATGATAACTAGTAATAATATATATATATGTTATTTTTTTTCTAAAAAATATTCTAAAAATTCAACTATTATGCTATTAAAAGATCTTATATAGGAACCAAATATCATGAAATTTCTTATATAATCTGGATTAGATTAGTATTGAACCTTTAACCTCATAATTTATAGAATAAATTAATTAAAATAAGTGTCATTAATTACATTTAAGATAAAATAAATAATTATTATAATAAAATGGAATGGCATTATGGCAATCAATTCTTCAATATTTTATATTTACCAACAAAGAAAGAGAGTCACGAGATTTTAGATTCTTCTCGTGAGATATTAAACTGAGGAAAGGAGAAAATCAACTACCATGACCGGTTACAGCCGGTGAAAACAAAAGATGTGGGACAAACAAGAAATGAGACAACAGTACAATACGAAAACAAAGACATGAAACACAGTCGTAAATGTGGGAATTCTGGGTGTTGTGTTGTTGGCTCTGAAGCTCTTCCAAGTGTATCAGATTTCATTTTTGTCCATTTATAACCAGAACTATAAAACAACTCTAACAACTATTATATAAATTTACCACCTTCACTGCCTCTTTCTATATATAAAGTTGTAAACCACTTTGTGAGCTTTCATTTTTCTCACAACAAAATAATAAAAAAACACACTCACTCTTGAGTCTTGAGTTATAGAATTAGAAACAGCTTTTGTCATCTGCTGCTGCTGCCCGCCTTCTTCTTCTCTCAGGCTTCTAATCTTCTGCTACACTTTTACTCTTTTGGGTTATCCTTTTGGTGAGAGAGAAAACGTCTTCTTTTTCGTGCTTTGAAAAACAGTTTTATAAGCTAGTTTTAGCAGACCTATATATTATATTCTACATACGCTCGTAGCAGCTGAATGGGGTTGTAGCCTTGTAGCTTGGTAGTGAGTTTTGGATCGTGAAGTAAGATTTGGTTCGTGAAATGGGTGAAGTAGAGACGGGTTCGATTCTGAAGAGGACGCTTAAGAGTTTGTGTTGCAGCTATGGATGGTCTTATGCTATTTTCTGGCGTTTTGATCAGCGAAATTCCATGTACGTTTACAAATATTCTGTTTTTGGTCTCACCTTTTCATATTTTTGCTTACTTCTACTCTGGCTGTTGTTTTTTGTTTGAAGTTTGTCACAAGATATGATTTTTATTTTATTTTTGTTCCTCACTTCCAATAGAAATTTAGTTTTGATGTCTTCCGAGTTGTACCTTTCTTATATTTTGCGGCTTTCTGGAAACATGCATACGTATTTGAATTCTTTTACAGTATTTTTGTTTAATCCAAGAGGGGTTTCACTGTTGTATGTATGCAACTGTAATTTTTTATATCTCTTTCTGTTTAGTTATCGTTTTGGGATATGTATAGAAGAGAAAAGGAGAATGTGATGAGTTTTTTTCATTTTCTACACCAGTATATATGTAACTTTTCTCTCGTATAAGATATATATATTTTTAATTTATTTCGGAAAAATCAAATTTTGCCGCTTCAGATCTCTCAGCCTAGTGGTTTTCTAGAGTAAAACAATTTTTGTTTTCTGTTCAACACTAGTAGCAATCTTTTTGTATTTTTTCCAGATTCAAGAGGTTTCAAGAACCCAACCATGGTTCAGTTTCTGTAGATAAACTCCCTTTTGATTATCAACTAATGAATGGCTCAGTTCAAGCTTAATACCTTTGATTATGAAAGAGTCAATTTTATCGTTCTGTCCCTTTCAAATCTTGGAAGTGTAATACAGTAAGAGCAGGTTAACGGTTTTGAAATTGACATCATTTTGGTCATCTTCAATTACAATGTATTTGCTGACTGAATGGTTCTCTTGAAATGTTAATTAGGTTGTTGACTTTGGAAGATGCCTACTACGAAGAGCAATTGGCCACAATTGTTGACAACATGCTTCTACAGGTCCACATGGTCGGAGAAGGGTATGTTTAAATTTGCACTCTGTTTCAGTGTTCAATTTTTTGTTACTTAAATTTGTTCTATTTGAATTCTTCAATTATTAATTCCTAAAATTCATTCAGCGTCTCCGTACTTTTTTAGAATTAGAGAGAATTTTTGATAGGCTTGATCTCATTATTATCAATAATATTTTGATAGAATAATTGGTGAAGTTGCTTTCACTGGAAAGCACAAATGGATGTCCTCAGATGCTTGCTGTGGAGAATGGAACTCCCCTGGCTCAATTGCACTTCAGGTAGTTCAGCAATTTTTTATGGGCATTAATTCTTGTCAAATTGATAAGATGGCAGTAGGCATCAATATTTGTTAAATCATTCAGTTGCTTCTAGGAATCACTTAACAAAGAGGATGTTGGCTGTTTTCATGTACTTATTTGAAAATTTTGCTCTTCTTTACAGGATGATTCGGGCTTTTACCATCTATTTTCATCTGGAATACAGGTATCTTTTGTTTTGTAGAAGTTTTACAAAAGTCAATGCAACTAAGCTATATTTATCCAAACTATAAGCGATGTTTGTTTACCTTTCTGTTGGTTTGCAGACAATTGCAGTAATCTCCGTGAAATCACGAGGAGTGGTGCAATTTGGATCAACCCGAAAGGTTAGTACAACCAAAGAACTGACATAATTTTTATGGCACATGAATATTTGACTTCAAATTTTATTTTATTTTTTTAAATGCATGGTGGTACATTGCATTTGACATAAAAAGACTTGACTTTCAGGATATGAATTATGCCATTTTTTCAGTTGAATTTACATGTTTACTCCTATTCCTAATTGATATTATATTATATCAACGAAGTTAAAAGAAATAGCTTATAGCAATGACGTGGATGACTGCCTTTTACTGATGTTAAATCCATTGCTGTTGCAGATGTTGGAGAGTTTGGAATTTTTGGATCAGACAAAAAAATTGTTGCAGGAGATGGATAGTTTTGATGCGTCTAACCAATTGGAAAAGGCAACATCATCTTTGAACAGTGAAACAGATGATCTAAATGCTATCTTTGGCTCCCTAATATCATCTGGAAATTGTTTTGCTGAGAATCTCGCGCGTACAAATGGTGGCATCTCTAGAGAGCTGATGGAAAATCCTTATTCGTTGGTAAATCTTACTCAGTCGTCCGCTTTTGAATCAGAGCTTGACCATGGAAGGATAGCCCCCCACTCATCTCATCTTTGTAGTCATTCACAAACAACTACCTCATTTGTTAAAAACTCGGTTCCCAGTACCCCTTGCATTAGTACATGGACTAATGAAGCTTCTATTTTAACTTCGTTTGAGCAACCATTTCCATCTGAAAGTGTCATCCAGGATTCTCTAGATGTGTATTCTGCAAAAGCAAATGTCTTTATACCGAATTTTCAAGGGGAGTTAACAGTCACTCCTACATACAGCACAGAGGAACTGGTTGGTTTGGAAAAATCTATTCCAGTCAGTGTAGGAAAGATGATGAACAACCAGCATACTTCTCAATCATTCCTTGAAACTGAAGGTAAGCTTCCAGATATGGCAACAAACCTACCGAGATTCCCTGAGGAGTTTAATTTGGTTGATTCTGCAACGGATTTCTCAAACTCCTTTGCAGTGAATAATCTATCGCAGTGGTTCAGTCCTTCACTGCACCATAGCTTCAACAGAATGGGAACCGCAACAAATAGTAATCATTTAAAGTCAATAGGATCTACTCCAGTTTCATCCAGTGTGGTTCAAGGTGATGATTCAAACGACCTTCCAATCAAACATCCGTCTAATTCGGCGCAAAGTTCAGTCACTGACACATTCATGTCTGACGGACTAGAGAAGTTTGTGACTCTTCAGGATGTGGAAAATGATTTATTTGATGGTTGGGGGCTCGATTTTGGATGTGGACGAGCCGGGGAGTCTTGGGAAGATTATATAAAGCTTGTAATGGTTGATGACCCCTCAGCTGTTAGCACCGGTATGTCAGAGTGCGTAACAGACTTGGATGTTGGTTCCACAGGTGGACCCCGGAGGGGACTATTCTCTCAGTTGGGGCTTGAAGAGCTTTTAAGTGGCATTAGTAATTCTAGCTCAGTTACTAGATGTAGTTTTGAGGATCAGTTATCGACTACTAAAAGAAGGAAAATTGAAAGTCCTTCCTCTATCAGCAATCAAGCTCCACCGACAAAACTTGCTTGCTCTGATGGAAGCATGAGTTTCGTGCAGCCTGTCCATAACCAGGACACAAACAGTCTTGTATGCAAGAAAGAGGTTCTTCTAAAATCACAAGTAGGTTTATGGATTGATGATAGCTATAGCATGAATGCTGATAATGCTGTTGTCGCAACAGCTAAGAAGACTGATCAGAAACCTATGAAAGTCAGCCGGAAAAGGGCTAGACCGGGGGAAAGTACCCGACCAAGGCCCAAAGACCGTCAGCAGATCCAAGACCGTCTCAAGGAGTTGAGAGGGATCATCCCTAATGGTGTAAAGGTAAATACTCTTTGTAAGTCTTTATTTAATGGAGCATTTGATGTTGATGATGTAAGGTTTTGATGCATGTTATTTTGGGTGATTTAACAGTGTAGCATTGATTCGTTGTTGGATCTCACCATCAAACACATGCTTTTCTTGCAAAGCATAACAAAATATGCAGACAAGCTTAAAGAAACTGATGAGCCAAAGGTAATTAGTTGGATTGTATATTTCTTCTATATACATGACAAGCTTGGTTTGCATCATTTACTAATAAAGTAGAACTTTGCATTTTGTTACAGCTGATTGGCAAGGCAAAGGGAGTGGTTTTCAAAGACAACGAAGTGTCTAATCACAATGGCGGAGGGGGTGCTACATGGGCATTTGAAGTTGGGGGTCAGACAATGGTTTGCCCAATAATAGTTGAGGATCTTAGTCCAGGCCAAATGCTTATAGAGGTATGAAAGTGGACTAGAAAATCTAATTTCCTTATCATCTGCTATAATGCTTGCTTACTAAATGTGCTTCTTCATTATTTTGTACAGATGCTTTGCGAGGACAGAGGATTCTTTCTCGAAATAGCAGACATAATCCGCGGATTTGGGTTGAATATCTGGAAGGGAGTGATGGAAATTCGAGAGGATAAAATATGGGCACACTTCATAGTTGAGGTAAACAGAAAAATAACAAGTTGAAAAGTGATAAATGACTCCAGCATAATCATTAGGAAAAATGACTATAATGTGCATTACAGGCAAATAGGCATGTAACGAGGAGGGATGTATTTTGGTCCCTTGTTCAGCTCCTACAACAGACATCCACTTGTGGGACTGATCCAGCAAATCAGCCCGGTAATGACATGGATATCAGGATTCCCCTACTAGAACGTTACCAGCAACATCTGCTTCCTGTTGCCGCTTCCCATCAGCTTGGCTGAGATACTTCAATGATTGGGTTTGGGCGGATAGAAAAGGATTCAGAGATACCTTGAGCTACCACTCACCTATTGAGCGCCTGCTGTGATTGGTGTTCTGAAAATAGAAGAGCCACAGCTGAACAGGATACACATGTGTTTCTTCACTCAATGTCATCCATCTTGAAGATCGACATGAAATTAATGTGCATATGTTCGATAGCTAGGAAATACATTCGAAGGCAAATCAAGAAATCTTCTTGTTCCTCCTTCAACAATTCCTGATTAGAGAAGGGATTTTTTCAGCTCTTGCCTTACCAAGGAAGGAAGCAAAACCTATGATAGAACTTGTCTTGCATGTGATAGTCAGTTAAGAGTCAGGTTAATATGACAGACAAAGGAGTGATCCTATAAGGCTTGCTTTTTTCTTTTTTTCCTTTTGGGTTGTTCTTGCCATAACTTGTTTATAATCGGAAACTGATGATCAAACTAGTTGTAGGCTAACTGTTGAAATTGAATTGTATCTTGGCCTTCATGGAACTTTGACTAGTACAATAGCAGAAGCAGAGATTTATTACTGAATTCCTAATTTGGATGTTCTACAGTATTAGTTAGTTTATAGAAAGTTGATTGCTGCATGGAAGTTTACAGTTATCGAAAAATGCGCCATTTACAGCTACAAGTCATAAAAAGAAACTCTTTTAGCATCTGATCGACATCAGAGGTCAATGTTAAGATTACTGAAACTTGGATCTGTGCTAGATTTGATAATTAAAATGGGGTCCAATTTCACTTTTCATTGGGTATGTTTTGCCTCCTTTGGCTGAAAAGTTTGTCAAAATCCCATGATACTCTTTGGGGATTCTTTCACTTTTAATAGTTATACCATTACCAATACCTCATTGCTTTGTGCAGATGAAATTCAAATGCAAAGAAAGTACTTGACAGAATCAATCATGTATTCTATTTCCTTGTCTGGCCTGATCTTTGGCATGCATTTTTCTTTCTTTAAGTCCTTTTTACTGTTACTAATAATGGCATGCTCTCAATATGATTCCATGGAAGGACAGATGGTCGGTACTCTTCTTTCGTGACTATTGGAAAAATAAACAAGTGGGTCAATGGTAGGTATATGTAAAGGAATATTACCAAATAATTAATGGTGCTCCCTCCACCGTTACGCAGCACAATTCCACTTATCTTTTTAAGAAATATTATAACACGAAGCATGGAAGCAATGCAGATATGGAAGATAATAATTTTTCCATTTCTTGGCTAGAAGGAGTACCATGTAGCATGCAATTATTATGGCATTTCATGCTCGATCATACACGATATTCAACCTTTGATAAAGACAGAAGTTGTAAAGAGAGTTTAAAGGGTCAATATCAGCTTTTGCAATTAGTATTTTAAGTGTATATATAAACAAGATAATAGAGTGGTGATCAGAATATATGATGTAGAAGGGAACTTTTTGATAGTTGAGTTAGCCTTTCAAAAGCATTAGTGCAGCTAGCTGTGTAAAGGCTCCAACGCATATACGGAGATAAGTGCTCTCTCCTCTTCAGGGGAAAACAGCATAGGCCAATTGTAAGTCTTATTTAAACTAAAGTGCCCCCATTATGTGAAGATCAAAAGATAAGGGGACCTGGATGTCCTATTCAGGACCTAATTACCCATATTGTTTAGAAGGAGAATTAATAACATATGCATAGCTGCTGTACTATAAGAATCTTAAAGTCATCAGTTGCTTTGCCTATTTGACACCTTCTAACAGCATGGCAAGACCACTAACTGGATTTGGGATTTGTCTTCTCTCATCAGATTAACAAATGATGCATGCATTAAAAAAAATCTAAACCTATATTGGGTTCTCCACTTTGGTCGAAGATGATTCGACGGTAAAGCTCAGGTAGGTTAAAAAGTTATAGCACTGTCAAATGTTAAGAAAATAAAAGATACTAAATTTTACCAGGTGTTTTCCAAGATTTTATATTACTTCTCTGCTTACGATTCCGTATAAGATCTATTAGCTGATTCGTTGCACAAAGAGTTAAGAACATTAAGCAGGTGCAGCTGATATAATCAATCAACTCAACTGGCTTAAAAGTTAAAACGACTGCAATATGATGCAATGAAATTAAATACTCTGAAACATTAATATAATTTTTATGGGATAACAGGACCTTATATATATATATATATATCTTAAGATGGTGCTCTTTCCTGGTTTTCTTATCCCTTAGAGACAAATTATAGAGGATTCTGATCAAAGTCCACTAAGAAGATCGAAATTTACAGCATGGGACACTAGTCATAAAGCAGTGACGTCCGGGATGCAGTGCCTCAACTGTTCTTCCAATTCCCAAGTTCGGTTTTAGGTCACCACAAGAGAATTCTCACTCAGCGAACAAATCGTAATGCAAAGAAATAATTAAATAAAAAAGAGCTATACGTATGCAAATCTCTGCAGAATTTCAGGATGAAATATTACGTTTAAAATAGTGAAGATTCAATTTGTAAAAAGCTAGAAATTGTACGGTTTTTGTCTCGCATTGCAGGTTAATTATATCAGGTCTCTCGCTGTATATTATTAAGAAACATATATAGAATATGCATGTGTGCATGAGTCAGATAGATCGAGGTGAGCTATACATATGTCCCACGATGCCAACCTTACCTACCAAAAACAATAAGAAATGTTTCTCTAGAATCCCCATGCTGTTGGAATTTTATTTTTGTTTTGACAATTTCCTTTATATACATATACTTGAGTCATTGCCATTGACCATCTAAGCATCGCACTCTTATTGCATGACCACAAGGTCTTCTGCAGATAGCCCTCATAAGCAACCAAACATCTGTTCACCATTTCAACCCAATCTCAAAAATCCTATATTTTGGTGACTAAGGTGATATGATGGCTCAGCAGAAGGACGTCCCGAGTGGAGTACTAGAGTGGAGAATGAGTATGGAAGACGGTTCTTCGTCAAAGACTTTAGTTCCAAAGACAGGCTTAGCCACCAGAGTGTGGCTTGGGCTGACGGAAATGATTGCGGGGTTGGTTTTGAAAGTGTGGAGGTTCCTGGAGAAAGCATGGGATTTAGGGGTAGATGACCCCAGAAAAGTGATCCACTGCGTAAAGGTGGGAATAGCAGTCACTGTGGTGTCGCTCTTTTACTATATGAGGCCTTTGTATGACGGAGTTGGAGGGACTGCCATGTGGGCAATCATGACAGTTGTGGTAGTGTTTGAAAACACTGTTGGTAAGTCTACCATCCTTCCAAGTACGAGCTGAAACTATTCAAAAGTCAAGCACTCGTATGATGGATCTTCAAAATGGTCCTTTTCTCACACACATACTCGAACACAAACATTTTTGTGAAGCATCAGATTCCAAACATATTCTTGCAGGGGTATCATCCATCAATCATGGAATTTTTGCATTCTTGGGCTCGGCCTAAGTGTTTCATGGTCAAATGCTAAAAGGGGTCTATTGGTTAACTTGCTTTAAACTGAAAGACTTCAAATTTGTTAAATTGCAGGAGCAACATTAGCTAAATGTTTGAACAGAGTGTTTGGGACTTTTCTTGCTGGATTTCTTGCTCTCGGTGTCCACTGGATTGCTATTCATTCAGGAGAGGAGTTTGAACCTTTAATTATCGGAGCTTCTGTTTTTTTACTAGGTCCGTATTGTCCTCCAATCAATGATCTTCGTTTGTTTAATTTAGATAAGATAATAAAACTGACCCTAGTGGCATCTTTCTGATCAGCTTCTGCAGCAACCTTCTCTAGATTTATCCCAACAGTGAAAGCCCGGTTTGATTATGGCACTATGATCTTTATCCTCACTTTCAGCTTGGTCACAGTATCAGGTTATCGTGTGGAAAAATTGTTTGACTTGGCCCATCAAAGAATATCCACCATTATCATTGGAACTTCTCTATGCATCCTTGTTAGCATGCTAATTTGCCCCATTTGGGCTGGCAAGGAGCTGTATGTTCTAATCACTAGAAACATGGGCAAACTTGCCAATTCCCTCGATGGTAAGTGCTTTGTTAAGAACAAAATTAATCATTTGATGAATTTTACGACATAATGTTCTGCAACAATTAACAAGTCTTCCCCACAACCATCTCAGGTTATGTAGTCGAGTACTTTAATCATAGCGGAGGAATATATGACAGTACCGAGGAAGAAACGCACAAAAAATTGCTAGGCTACAAATGTGTACTAAACTCAAAAGCAACGGAAGAATCTATGGTATGTGACAGAACTATTAAACTGGATTATGCTAATAATTCTGTAAAGATATCTTTGAGAGGAATTAAAAGATGGTAATATGATTTTATATATATAGGCCAATTTTGCAAGATGGGAACCAGCACATGGCCGCTTCAGCTTCAGGCACCCATGGAAACAGTACCTCAAAATTGGGATGTCCATGCGCAGTTGTGCTTATTGCATAGAGGCTCTCAAGGGCTGCATCAATTCAGACGATCAGGTAAACCAAGTTTCCTGACGACTTAAACAATAATATTATGTTACATTAGGTTGTATAGATTATATTGTATTAATTGGTCATAAACCTAGGTAACAATTATAAGTTATCTAAAAAGCAGGGGCAAGAGTTTGTAAAGAAGCACCTAAGCAGTAGTTGCCTGAAAGTAAGCTCCACTTCTTCAGGTGTCATAAAAGAGCTAGCGAATACTATCAAGACAATCAAAAAATCATCCCGTATAGACTTGTTGGTTGGAGAAATGAATAGTGCAGTACAAGAGCTCCAAAATGACTTAAAATCTCTTTCTTGTCTTGTCAATCCAACAACACCATCTGAAGCAGCCACTGTTGAAAATAATACTAAAACAGAGAGAACCTCCAAAACAAGTACTACAACTACAGTCTCTCTCATGGGAATCATTTCGGTGGTAACCTTTGCTTCACTACTGATCGAAATCGCTTCCCGGATTGAAGGTGTTGTTGAAGCTGTTGCAGAACTAGTAAAATTAGGTGATTTTGGAGTCATGGACCAATGCAAATCGAAACAAAATCAGCATAGCAATAAAATTGAACCAGTTCATAGACGGAATGTTGAGGAATCCGTAAAGACGTTGGAAAAGGTCTGAGTGTTCCATATCCATGCATATGTCTTTGCATGTACAATTGACAGGATAATTTCGTGAAATTAATGTAAGGAGGTCGTGCTTACAGCTTATATACTTTGCACGAAGGCTTATATCTTCACAATTAAAATTAGAAAATACCATTCATGTGGGGATGCTGTTGTGAAAACGAAATCCTGACTGACAAAATCATACACTTAACAAATGAAAAAACCAAAATTAAAGAGCCGGTTTGAATTTAATGTCATAATCATAATTATTGAACGGAAGAGACCTATAATTCTATAGCCCAAAAATAATGTTCAATATCAATAACTTGATAACTAAAATAGAACAGGAAAAGACCGAAAATAAAATATTATAATCAATCTATTCGTTAGTTGGATTTTGGTGATAAATCTTTTAAAAAGTGATTATTTTTTTTAAAGGTAGTAAGTAATATTAAATCAAATACAAATTCTTGAATGATTGGATGAGTACATTCACAAACTTAGTGGTACTATACTGTACTTCCAAAACTGTCGGCGTCTTCATTCGTGCTCGTTTCATATGAATGGTGATTGGACTGCAGCAATAATGATTTACACGTCAAAATGGCGCCGTTTCATTCCTTACGGTTAATATTTTTTCAGCCTCATTTCACTTCCCAATAAACACAGGCAAGAAGAAAACGACACAAACACAACCAGATACTCTTTCTCTTTCTCTTTCTCTACGATCAGACAAATGGCATTTCAGTAGTTTCCCGACGATACGTCAGGTCACTTTCGGTATTCCGCCCCAAACTATAAACCCCAGTAACAAGAACATTCCAGTCCGTTTCCACTTGCCAGAAATTAAAATTAGAAATAAAATCCAGAAGCAAAATTTTTCAATTTCTAGCCCTAATTTTTTTTTTAATTATTCTATCAGCAATTTAACTTGATATCGAGAGATAATGGTGGATGTAGCCGATAAATTGGCGTATTTCCAAGCCATCACCGGCTTAGAAGATCCCGATTTGTGTACGGAGATTCTTCAGGCGCATGATTGGGACCTCGAACTCGCGATCTCTTCCTTCACCTCTTCCAATCCGCCGCAACAACAACCTGCCGACACCCGAAACACCAACGTCCAGTCCAATTTATCGTCTCGCGACGGTCAAAGTTCCATTGACCGCTCCGATTCTTCCGGAACCGGCGTTCCCGGCCCTGGATTGGCCTGGAAAGTAATCACCTTACCGTTTTCAGTGATTTCCGGAAGTATTGGGCTCATTTCGGGCGCCGTCGGCCTCGGATTATGGGCAGCTGGTGGTGTTTTGTCGTATTCGCTGGGAATGATCGGGCTAGGTTCGGGTCGGAACGGGGAGTCGTCGGCTCGATTGGTTTCAGTTTCGGCTGCGGCTTCGGAAGCGATGGACTTTGTGTCGGCTTTTGAGAGGGATTATGGTAATTTGAAGCCTAATTTCGTTTCTGAGGGTTTTATGGACGCATTGCAGAGGTCGAGGAGCGCGTTCAAGCTTTTGTTTGTGTACTTGCACTCGCCGGATCATCCTGATACGTCGTCGTTTTGCCAGGGAACGCTGTGTAACGAGGTGTTGGCGGCGTTTGTGAACGAGAATTTTGTATCTTGGGGTGGGAGTATCAGGGCTAGTGAAGGATTTAAGATGAGTAATAGCTTGAAAGCTTCGAGGTACCCGTTTTGTGCGGTGGTTATGCCTGCTACGAATCAGAGGATAGCTCTACTTCAACAGGTATCATTACATTATGCTTTTTTATATGATTTTGTTATGTCGTTTTACTTGTTTTGACTTGCAAGATTTAGATGTATACATGTTTGTATTTATGGTTTTCTTAGAATATTATATTTATGGAAAGTGGAGTGATCAAATCATTGATGGACTGGATGTTTTTGAGTTATTGTTGTTGTTACGAAACGATATAGACTATGAATTGGAAACTTAGGCGTTTTATGGTTAAAGGGTAGGAGAAATTTGCTTAATTTCTCTTTGATTTCGTGTGTAGTTGTATTTTTATCTTCGACAGGGTATGTAAAAGCTTTCTGGTCTTTTACGTGAAAGGAAGTGCTGGTTGCTAAAGATAGAGTGAATTTTTCTTTGTGGTACATTTGGCTCGACCATTATAGTTTGTTAGTGTTACCTGAAGCTTTCTTTTGTTCTTCTGGTTATTTACGACTAAAAGCTTTGCTGATCAATTAACTAGGACAGCTTTAGTGAAGTTGCTAATATGAGATACAGCATTCATGTATTTGAGACCCGAGTTTCTTAGTTTATTATAAATGAAATACTTGGTAATCAGTCTTTATGCTCTCCCTTCAGTTTTTTGGTGAAGTGGACTTCTTGCTTGATTTATTTTGCTTTACTGCTATTTCTATTTTCATCTAAAGTTCTAGCCGTTACCCCTAACACATCACTACCTTTTGGTCTTACATGAGTAATTTATGTCCTACTAACATACCTTTATACTTAAACTTTTTTTAAATGGAGAACTCATACCAGGAAAAAAGAGGATGAAAATTTTGCTGTCATTAGTTAGAAAGCATGAGCTTTGTAGCATCTCTTTCTCAAACTTGTCTCTTTTCTCTTTTGTCTTTAGAATTTAATAAATATCTTATAGAGAAGTATTCTGGTTTGGCCCATGATGTGATTTTGCCTTACCTGGTTATGTTAGTAATTGAAAAAAGGTATAGATCTGATTTCCACTATCCAGAATGGTTTTGACTCATTCTTTTCTAACCCCCTAGCATATGATGAAACTTTTTTCCTAATTTATGTCCTTATCTATTTGGTGTCTCCTTTTTTCTGCAGATTGAGGGACCTAAATCTCCTGAAGAAATGCTCGTAATACTGCAAAGAGTGATTGAAGAAAGTAACCCTGTTCTTCTGCAAGCAAGGCTTGACGCAGAAGAAAGAAGGAACAATATGCGTTTGCGGGAGGAGCAAGATGCAGCTTACATAGCAGCCCTCGAAGCTGATCAAGTATATTACTTTTAAAATTCAGTTTTTCACTTGTGTCATGCTTGGTTATTCAGGGCCAAATTACCATATTCCATTTCTCATGCTTCTTACTAGCAGATCTGGCATTTTCTGTAAAGAACTTTGTAGTTAACTTTTCTCATTGTCTTAATGATTTTCTGTCTCTATCTTCTCTCTCCACTTTTTCGTCTCATTAGGCTAGGGAACGCCAGCAGAGAGAAGAGCAAGAACGTCTTGAAAGAGAAGCAGCTGAAGCTGAGAGGAAGCGTAAGGCGGAAGAAGAGGCTCTTGAAAGAGCAGCACGTGAAGCTGCAGAACGAGAGGCTGCACTAGCTGAAATGCGGCAGGAGAAAGCCCGCTCACTTGGCATGGAACCAGAAAAAGGACCCGATGTCACACAGGTAATTTTATTCTTTTAAGTTTGGATTAACAAACTTTATTATTGTGGTTATGTCCACAATAAATTGTCAGTGTGGAAGTGTTGATAGAAACTTGCATTATTTTATCACATGTAGTTGCATTGTGCTTTAATTCTTCTTTCCTTTTTAAAATTGAAGAATCCAGTTTGTTTAAATGTGTTTCTAAACTCGTTTATGGGATAAGAGAGTGAATTTTTCCAACCTTAAATATCATTGTGAATTTTTCTGTTGTCATATCAGGTTTTGGTGCGCTTCCCAAATGGGGAACGCAAAGATAGGAGGTTCCACAGTACTGCAGCAGTCCAATCTTTATATGACTATGTTGATTCTTTGGGTTGCTTAGAAACCGAGGATTACAGTCTTGTCTCTAACTTCCCGAGGGTTGTATATGGCCCAGATAAGCGCTCTTTGTCCCTAAAAGAAGCTGGGTTGCATCCTCAGGCCAGCCTATTCGTGGAGCTGAACTAGTTTGAAGGAGGTCAATTCATAGTTACATGATCAAGAATAGTGAAGGTGGAACCTGCAAGTAGGATATTTAGTTGTGTTCCTTTTTTTGCCTTTCCTGTTTCAACTTAAATTAGCTAATATGATATAAGGAGACAAGATCGCTACCTGTATTCATGGATGTTTCATTTTCCTACAATGCAGATTCTATGAAGTAGCAACCATGAGCGAAAAATGGTAGGGGATAATGGAAATCGATTTGCACATAGCACAGACTGAAAAATATATCAGCCTACTTGTTATTATTTTATTGTAAAAGCAAAGATTCAATTGAGTTGATTGAATATTGTGGTTAAATTGGTTCATGATAAGAGCCTGTTGGACTTATACCTCTTAAAGGAATTATTATGCCATAGACAAACCGGTACATGGTAAATGCTACAAGTATCTGTCCGCTGGGATGGTTTTTTTATTTTCAAGATTGTTGACCCTAGTTTTGCAGTGGACGCTTTACAGTAATGAGTGGGTTGTTGTAGTATAGTGGTAAGTATTCCCGCCTGTCACCCGGGTGACCTCTACACTTTTGTATTAAGTGATACTACCGTGGTCCGCAGCACCAGTAAGGCTATCAACAGGTCGAGATGATAATCGACGTACTCATTTTGTTCAATCATTATCTTATTATAACTGTCGATATGATTTTTTACTATAAATTATTTCCGTAGTGGAACATAACAAAATCGCTTTATGGAATAAGGGTTGTTACAGTATACTGGTGAGTATTCCTGCCTGTCACGCAGGTGATCCGGGTACTCTTTTGCATTAATACACACTACCGTGTTGCCCGCCACAAGTAAGACTGTCAAATAGGTCGAGATCATAATCACATTACTCTTTTGTTCAATCATTAGATAATGTAATTCTCGATGGAATATAACAAAATTGCTTTGTAATAATATGTGGGTCGCCGTATTATAGTCGTAAGTACTCCCAAGAACAAAACATTACATGGCGTCGCCCGGACTCGAACCGGAGACCTTCAGTGTGTTAGACTGACGTGATAACCAACTACACCACGACACCTAGTTGAAAGTCAGATTCGTTATTTTATATGAAGTCAAATCCATTTCATTGTCCATTACAAACTTAAAAGGTTTTCTTGATAAGGAGATACTTGTGGAATATGTCATGTACATTGAAAAGCTTTTCATCGCGCGATTGTGACATAAAAGGAATTTTTTTTTTTTTTTAAAAAAAAAAATTGCATAAGATTGTGTAAAATATCTCCCCCTCTCCAAAAAAAAAAAGAAAAAAAAAAGAAAAAAACCTAATTGAATTGTGCAGGTTGGATTGGATTCTGTCTATAATTTGAGTTAAATTTGATTAAGAAATACAAACCGTATTAAAATAACAGAGTTGAGCTTGTTGAGTTAGATTAGGTTTACATTATAATTTATAATCTTTTTAGGTGTGTTAGGTATACATGTTAATGTCTTAAAATACTGTATTCAATTTTAAATTCAACAAAGCGGACCAATAAATCAAGTGGGACCCTGCACCCTAAAGTCTGCTTATTTCTAAAGCCCAATAGCCCATCAGCCCAATTGTTATTGGGCCATGACCTTTCAAAGGAGATTACCGGCGGTGGTAGTTCCTTGATACCCATTGCCGTCCCACGCTCTCACAACAACGTGTAAAGCACCATCCAATCACGGCTTTTACACTTACGTTTGCATTTACAGCTTGCACATCCACCGCCTCTTCTGCCCAAAATAATCAGCCGAGGTAACATATTCCACTTTATTACTCAAATCGCATAATATCCTCATTTACTAAATTTATAATTAAAAAACTAATTTACACAATTGTGATTAGTTAATAACTATTTCTTAAAATATCTCCTTAAAACGTATATCATAAAGAGAATTATATCCACTAATGATATTTTTAAATAGATAAATAAATTAATTTGGAAGGAAAATAGTAATTAATAAATACTCAATTCCATTTAAGATTCATTGAATTAATGCTAGTTGCCACGTGATTAGACTTTCCAATTGAAAGCATTAATTAAGATAAGCTTTTTATGTTTATCAGAATTGCAACTTGGGTACAACACAATTAACGCCACCGATCCTATCCCGTGATATACATACAAAAAACGAATCATAAATCGCCACAAAAAGGAAAGTTAATTAAAATTACAAGAGAAAATAAGAGAGAAGGCTCGTGAGTCGTGGAATCTCACTCGCGTCTGGTACCGCGTGGACATTGCGACGCAAAGCCATGAATAGGAGAAGTTAAAATTTGGTTGCGAACGGATTTGAAAGCAGACTAAGTTTAGGATTGGATGAAATTTATAGTCTCACTTTTTTTGGTTAAGTGCACAGAATAGAATTTGGGAGAAAAAAAAATGGTATAAAGATTGAGGAAATCGAGTCGCCAACGAAACTTAGGGATGGAATTCAAATCATATGAACGGGAGATGACTTTGCACGACACCGTTTGCCGGTTCAGGGTCCGATCGGCATTCGATTCTTATTACGTCGCCTGTGAAGCTTTCTCTGAACAAAAGTCTCTCCATCTCTCGTTTTTGGTGCCAATCGGTGTCAAAATCAAATCCCTTCTCTGATAGATAGCTTTCTGTCTCCGTGTGTGTTTGTTGCGGATTCTTGCGTTTTTTTTTTCTATAGTTTTTTTAAATATTTTTTCGGGTGAAAATGGATTTCAAGTCGGGTTATTGGAAATCGGCGGCGGCGGAGGATGGTGAGTTCATGGAGAAGGATCCATCGGGTCGATACGGTCGGGTACGATCACGTCCAATTCTATTATCATTGTTTTTACAATTATCGTCTGTTCGTGAAAAATTTATTGTTTTCGTATAATTATTGGAATTTAGGTTTACTTGACTGGAAATTAGATTTAGGTTATTTTGTGTATTTATAGGAGGTTATTGTTCTGTTTGTAGCTTAATTTATTAATGTTTTCATTTGGTTACTGAAGTTGAAGAATATTTTGTCAATTAGAAGTGTATTCGGAAGTATAATTTAAACGAATAAAAATCTGCTTTTTTGTTCCCTTATTCTGTGCAATTGCTTGAATTTGAAGTTGTGTTCAGTTGTTTGCTTTTCTATTAGATCGAGTGATATTGTATTTATTTGTTTTTATTTCTTCAGTATGATGAAATCCTGGGGAAAGGAGCATTCAAGACTGTGTATGGCTCTATGACTTACCTCTTAGTTTTCTTGTTTGAGGTTTTTGTACATTGTAACTTTATCTGGTGAGGGGTGTTAAGAAAATGGTGTTTGTTAACTTCAAAACTTCTATGCTTTTGTGTTTTTGTATGGTTGTTTAGATATAAGGCATTTGATGAAGTTGATGGGATAGAAGTTGCTTGGAACCAAGTAAATATCGATGATGTATTACAATCGCCGGATCAGCTGGAACGGTTATATTCGGAGGTTCATCTACTTAGGTCTTTGAAGCATGAAAATATCCTCAAGTTCTATTACTCATGGGTGGATGAGAAGAACAGCACTATTAACATGATAACAGAGTTATTCACTTCTGGGAGTTTAAGGCTGTGAGTTTCATCAACTGTTTAATGTTTCCCTTTTCCTTTGGCTTCTATAGTATTTATTTTATAAATATATGTGCATTTAGATATCGAAAGAAGCATAAGAATGTTGACATAAAGGCCATCAAGAACTGGGCAAGGCAGATACTTAGAGGATTGCACTATTTGCATAGTCATGATCCTCCTATCATCCATCGAGATTTGAAATGTGACAATATATTTGTCAATGGAAATAATGGAGAAGTCAAAATTGGGGATCTTGGCTTGGCAATTGTCATGCAGCAGCCTACAGCTCGAAGTGTTATTGGTAATTAATAACTTTAGTTTCTCTAGCACACTCATGAATTCTATTAGACTGTCTTAATAATTCATTGTCTAATGTTCAGGGACTCCTGAATTTATGGCACCAGAGCTGTATGAAGAAGAATACAATGAACTTGTAGACATATATTCTTTTGGTATGTGCATGCTGGAGATGGTTACCTGTGAATATCCATATTCTGAGTGCAAAAATCCGGCACAAATATATAAGAAGGTTACCTCTGTAAGTTTACTACAACTTCCTGATATACATTGTACCCTCTGCAACTTATGAATGCTTCTTTCTTATCTCTTTTAACTTCTTTCATTGCAGGGTATAAAGCCTGCTTCTCTTGGTAAAGTCAATAACCCACAAGTTAAGCAATTCATAGAGAAGTGTCTTGTTCCAGCAAACCTACGTTTGTCTGCTCTGGAGCTCTTGAAAGACCCTTTCCTTGCCTCTGAAAGTCCAAAGGAGAGTAATTTCCTGCAGGTTCCCAATATTATTCCCAAAGAAATGAACTTGCCCCAGTGTGAACATCATCCCATGGAAATTGACCTTAACTGCAAGAAACTTTCAGCAAGTTCTTTTGCAAACAGTAACAATGGAACTCCTTGGTTATCAACTCTAGAACTTCAGCAATTTACTGAGAATAATGAATTCAGGTTGACAGGAGAGAAAAATGATGATAATACAATTTCATTGACCCTGCGCATTGTTGATCGATATGGTTAGATAATTTTCTCTGAAGATGTTATTTGTTGTTGTTTCCCCTTGGCTGTTGTCTAATAATGTTTTGTGTGTATCATCAGGTCATGTTAGTAACATCCACTTCACTTTCTACCTCGATTCTGATACTGCCATTTCAATCGCTGAGGAGATGGTTGAACAACTTGATTTGTCTAATGAAGACATGCTTTCAATAGCTGAGTTGATTGATGGCTTGATAATGAAGTTGGTGCCCAGGTGGAATCCTTCATCTGGTAGTACTATTAGTTTGCAAAATACTTCTCACAAGGGTTCTGTTCTACAAAACAATTTAATCCCATTGGATTACCTGGGGGACTCTCAGTCAGCTGAGGCTTTTGCTGAGATGTCTACTGATCAAGGTGTTCACTCAAAGTTTGGTATTATGAAATATCAAGATTCTCAAGACTCAGTCAATTCAGATGTAGCTGCTGAATTAGATTTCTCATTCATCTCGAATTCCAGTAATAACAAGTCTTTAGGACCTTCTGGTTACACTCTTAATGAATTCCAGAAAGGTTTAGATACATTTGCTTTCAGTTCACAGTATGCAGTTTACAATCATGGTGGGATCGAGGATAAAAGAAATAGGGTTAATGTTGGTGAAACTATTTTGATCAACGAGTCAACTCAAAACTCTCAGACATCTTTCATTGATTCACGCTCTGATATATCAAAAGTTCTAAGTTTTTCCACCATTTCCTCTCTATCACTAGCAGACAAAGATTCGCATGAGCTAAAGATGGAGCTTGATGCCATTGCTTCAGAATATAAGGAGTCTTTTCTCGAACTGCTGAGGATGAGGGAGGAGGCAATGGAAGATGCTAGAAGAAAGTGGTTAGCGATGAGGGAGGAGGCAATGGAAGATGCCAGAAGAAAGTGTTTAACAAAGAATATATCTGTTTTATGATGTACTGAAGTTTCACTTGTTCGGTCCTTTTTTTTTTTTTTTTTTTTTAACATGATTTTATTGTTGCTATTTCCTCTTAGCTTTCGCATGGGAAAATAAAGTCATTCTTTAACAGATTTATTTCATTTAGTTTCATCAAATGTTCGATTGCTTCCGCAATGTGTATCTTCATACCCTATTCAATGTTGGTGTTAGTTTCATTATTGAGCTTTGACAAGGGCGGTGAACTGAAAAACCGAGTATGAGAAGATTTAATATTTTGTGCTTCAGTTCTGGCTGTTGGAAATTTGTTTTTTAAGCCATTCATTAATCTCAGGAATGTAAAACAATTTTCTAACTAGAGCAAAAATAAATTTGTTGTTAACTGATAATATTAGAGTTATCCATTTCGTTAGATGCTCCAAATTTCTGATATTTGTTTACAAGGTGCATAATGAGACAAAGCAGCAGTAAAAAAAAAGAACATCAATTTATGGATAACTCGCGTCTCTTACCCTTTTGATGGAGAACGCCCAGAAAACATATATTTAAGTCTAAATGTGTTGAACATTTAATCCCATTGTCTTAGCTGGGTAAAGCACATGATTAGACACTCAAATTATTTATCAAAAAACCAATGTGCATCCTCCATTTCCAGAAATATTGTACCCAATTTGATTGCTAGTGCAGTAACGCGACAGCATTTAAAATTAGTAATACTAACTTTGGCTTATTCTGTCAATTATGCGCTTCTTTTGTATCGGTCTTCATGCCATAGCAATTGTACGCGTGTTACCACACAGGACAAGTAGATTCAGACAAGACTCAAGAGAGTGCCCACTCAATCATGAGTCATGCCAATGGATTATAGTTTTAAAATCTCATAACTGTAATAAAAAAGTTGAATTAGAGAAAGATTTCTTCAGAGAAAGTTACCATCTGTGCTTAAGAACGGGGGCAATGGCAATGGCATTAGCATATCAAGTCAAACACAGCAAAGAAATATCTGGAACAAGCACATTTCACACAAGTTATTTACAAATCTTATTAACAAAAATCAATGACTTTCATTACATTATCCACACAAGAAACAAAACAAGATATTGCACAGATAAGAACAGGTGCATATTTTCAATTGGTGAGATAAACACTTAGAGATGAAACATCCCCTGCACTTCAACACCATTGGAACAAATAAACCAGAAGATTGTATTTGTTGCAGGTACTACCAATTTTCCTTGGCTATTTTTGATTTCTCAAGAATGAATTTCCCTTCCTTATACTTTTGCGTTTCCTCATAAGCTCGTTCATACTTCCAACCCAAAACCTCTCGGCAGTCACTGCAGTAGACATCAGCAACAGTGTGGAGACCAGTCATGAGTTGCCGGTCCTCTTTAGGCCCCACCCTTATATTCGTCGCATGGGAGAATAGAAATGCTCGACCATTTCTTCCCTAATCACAAAAGTATTGAACAAACCTAAGGAACATATATCTAAGCAATGCTTCTGCCCCAACCACTGATCTCATATACACATACATGAAATGAAAACCCACTAAAAGAATGATCCCACTTTAACCAATTCTAAACAACTACTTGGATTAAGATGATTGTTGAGTTATAAAACTGGTAATAGTCCATAACAACCAAATACATGCAATTTCAAATGACTCTCTTCCTCTTTTTATAGAAACACAAACTATTTGTCAATTCTTTTCAGTAT
Organism: Bursera cuneata; assembly: GCA_026212285.1. NCBI lineage: Eukaryota > Viridiplantae > Streptophyta > Magnoliopsida > Sapindales > Burseraceae > Bursera > Bursera cuneata. The sequence continues at coordinate 78,304 of JANLJB010000736.1, forward strand.
CATGATCAAAATTCTAGCCATTCCTCTTTTTGCTTAGCTATTAACTAATCAAAATATCTCCTTAAATTAGACAATTTTTCTAAGCAATAAAATTGTGAGTTATTTCAATCTAAAAGCACGATTACATAGAAATTCAGGACAAAGTCCTTACCTGAAAAGATTTACTAATGACATCATCATGAAGGGCAACATGGTTCCTGCAATTACAGCAACTGTACAACCTTGGCCCAACTATCTCCGCCATTGGCGATCACAATGAACACAGACTAACGAACAGCTGCCACAATAAAGTTTCGAAATAAATACAAAGTTTCACCTTCATTGAAATCAAATATCGAGTAAAGAATGATAAGTCTACCTTTTTACCAATAAACTATAGAAAATATTGTCTATTAACCGTCATTTGACAAGAAATCTGTGCCTAGAGACAAAGCACAGAGAGTGAAAATGTGAAAGATCAATAATTTACCAGAATTCATAAGCAAAAATTTAAAATAAAGATTGAGTTACGAACTCATATAAGATATTATTGACAACCAAAACTAAGTAATTGCATAACAATATAAGGCATCAGTAGCAAGAAAGCTATACAACCCAGTAACTGAAACTAGAAGTGAACCGCATAAGGACCTGAACATACAATTCAGGCAAATCGGCAGAACCCCACCCCAAAAAAAGCAAAATTTGTAATGAACACGTAATCCATTTTGCTTAATATAGTGAATCATATATTGAAGCGATGAGTTGAAAAAATCGGTGAATATGTACGATTACAAAGTAGCCGAGAGTTACATGGGTAGAGTAAAGAGAAATGTCAATCTCAGCAAACCTGACCAGTGTCTCGTGCTGTTGTGTGCAGATGAAGCCGTGTAAGAGAGTTAATGTGTTAGGGTTCGTTTGTTCTCTGAAACTGTTAAAAGAAAGTGTGTTAAGTTTGTGAGTAGAAACATGACAAGATATGTTAATTTTCTTTCTTTTTTTTATTATTGACATCACATTGTCTATAAAATTACCAAGCTACCATTTTGTTTCTGTTTTTTAATTTGTAGAAAAGGAGACCAGTTTTTTTTTGTAATTGTGAAATTAGATAAGTGACTCATCTGATATTTCTGTAACTCTTGTTTAGCTCCTTTCTTTGCAATAAAGACACATCATCTTATGTTATGTCTCTCCTGCCTCCTTGTAGGGTCTTTTCCTTTCCATAATTGTACTTCTAAAAAGAAATTGTTATTTACGAGTTTCTATTAAAGAAGAATTTTCATTTTTGAATTCATTAAATCACATAATTTCCCCATATTATTATGTGTCTTTTGTATTTGTGATCTAGGAATTGCCCTGTGGATTTTGTTTTGATACTGATTAGCAGTTATTTCACTTAGTGCTGTTAGATGTTTACGGCCCAAAACATTGGGCTAAATTGGGCTTGGGAAACTTAGATGTGAAATCCTTATTATATCTGGAGATAAATTAGGCCTTGCATTGTTGAAACTTGCATACAAATTTGGTTTTCCTTGGACCTAGAAAAGCAAATTAGTTGGAGATTCTAAAAACTGATTTGCATTCAGGTGTCTCTCTTCTGTCATCGGTTTATATGTACTTCTGTAATTGTAATAGATAATGGAAAATCTAAAGTAACTTGTGGCAGCTTCAAGCCTAAACTAATATGAGATCAAAATCTCATCAAGTACAGCAAAAACAGTTCATTTTCTTTTTTATGTTTTTTTGTAATCCCAACTGGCATTGAACTGGTTCTCAGGCAGTCAGGGTTGGTATGATTGGGTGGTTTGAACCTGTAGGGCCATACCATTCGTTGATCGCGTCGATATCAGAAAAAAGAGAGTGGGACATTTATAAAACCTGTCTCATGCATATTATTGTGATTCAAAAGGAAGCAAAAGATTCCGAAAGGTAGAGATGGGCAGACCTCGTTTGGAATATTTGGTTTGATGAGTCATGAGTGGCTGTGATTGCTATGGATATATAATTCATTGTGTTGATCTACTATTCTCATAAAAATATAGCTTATTTGAATGCAAAAATACAACTTCAGTTGTGCTGAGCATCAAGTAAAATTAAAAATGAATAATTGCAGATGAGACTATCAGTTCAGATATACCACAGCTTATTAACCAATAAAGTACTCTCAAATGAAATTAAGCCACCAACAATTTAGCATGAAGACAACAAACATAAGGAAGGTTTAGCTAAGCTGTGAAAAGACAGAGACTTTCAGTGTCGAGCCTCTCTCGTGTCCTGAAATGAACCGTAAGCATAGCATTCTTTAGTTGAAGAAAATGCAAAACGTGGCTCAAACTTGTTCGCTAAAAGGAATTCTAGGAATCTGGATCCTTGGAAACACAAACTGGTTTCTTGCTTTTTTTTTTTTGTTTAGTTGCTAAGACTTACCGGTAGAGACTGTAACGAAAAAGGTAGTTTGAAAAGGCATGCTGGAGCTTCTTTGTTAGGTGAGTTCACTTATGGGAAATTAGATTTTACTGACAAGGACTTGGATTCTGTAATAATGGCTATGATCCCATCAAAATTTTTTCAGTTTTCACAGCTCTTTTCTATTAGACGGTTGTGATTATCGACTCTTATAATTGTTTTTATGATCCTCGAGATGAATACTAAATGAGTAAGTGTCTTTAGGTAAAGGATAAGTTAAGACTACAAATATTAAATTGGATTAGTTGAGATTAATGTTGTAGCAAATGTCTCTGAAGATTACTTGATTCACCACCATGTATAAATAGCAAGTAGCAGCCATTAATTTAGGCTTCGTCCTCTAATAGTATCTATGGAAATGTACAATATTTATATCATCAGGGTCATCAGCTTCTGCAACAAAGGTCACCTAATTATTACTTCTGGTTCATAGTTTTTTAGAGCATAATCCATCCATTTTACAGATCTTACCACACGTACGTCTGCAGGAAGGGGAAAGAAATTAAACATGGAAGAATCGGCATATGAGCCTCTAAGTACGTTACAGTTAATTCCTTCAATTCACGGCGTATTTTTTCTTTTTCTTCTTGTAATTGGTTTCATCTCTCTGTTTGCTTTTTATACAGTTTTCAAGCATGGCACTAACATGGCATCATCCTCATCGTCTTCATCACAAGGCTTGCCATTGAAATCCCAGTCAGAGATAAAGCAAACGCAAGAACCTGAAGAGAACTCGCCCGTCCCACAAGTTGCTCTAACCGTACCTACCACAGATGACCCTTCTTTGCCAGTCCTCACGTTTCGAATGTGGGTGTTGGGAGCCCTCTCTTGTGTCCTTCTATCGTTTCTAAACATGTTCTTTTGGTACCGCACAGAACCTCTAACAATCACAGCCATTTCAGCTCAGATTGCTGTGGTGCCTCTTGGCCAATTAATGGCTGCAAAAATCACGGACCGTGTGTTCTTTAAAGGTTCACGTTGGGAGTTTACGCTGAATCCAGGACCTTTCAATGTGAAAGAACATGTTCTTATCACCATTTTTGCCAACTCTGGAGCTGGCAGCGTATATGCTGTTCATATAGTTACTGTTGTTAAGGTCTTTTACAAGAAACACATCACCTTCTTCGTCTCCCTCCTGGTTGTCTTCACCACACAGGTTGGTTCCTGTTTTGTGTCTCTTTTATTCAATTTTCCAAGTTAATTTTTGGGAATGTTAGCTAGAGTTAATGTGGGTTTGGTAATGGTGGGTTTGAATGGTAGGTGTTGGGGTTTGGTTGGGCTGGAATATTCAGAAGATATCTGGTGGAACCAGCGGCAATGTGGTGGCCAGCAAATCTTGTTCAAGTCTCTTTATTCAGGTAATTTAAGTTGTGTACTATATATTTTTTCATTTTCAGATTGGATAATGGAGGATTCCGGTGACTCTGGATGGCTGTGGTAACGATTAGTCTTTATTTGTTGGCTTAAACACTATCCATCCATAATTCTACGAAATTAAATTTGCGATTCTCTTTTGATTCTCTTTTGCCCAAGTGCTACTGCTATCTTAATCTTAGGAATGGTTTGGTTATTGGCATCCAGTGGAAGGCAAATATAAGCAGCCTGAATTCAATGGATGGCTTTCAAGTTACCAAGTCATAAATAGATCTAACTAGCTCCTAGCTGTGCCTTTCAAGGTCATTTATAGTCCACTCATTAGACCTTGAGACTTTGGAATTGAGCTTTCATTTTTATTATTTTAAATATTCTTGAAAAATATATATATAAAAAAGTCAAGTTAGAGGACTATTTTGATTCTTAGTAAAATTCTAATTTGTTTTTATTGTTTAAATACTCAATAAACCTTTTGTAAATATTGAATTATAAAGTTGGTTTACTAGACAACTCAACGTTTTATTGGAAAACTTGATACTTGATTAGGTGATCAACAAATAAAATTAGGATTTTTTTGAAAGTCAAATGATTTAACTATTTTTTGCACTTATCCAATATTTTCTTTATGTATGTTCCAATCTAATATTCTGAGTGCCTTACTATTGGGCTCGTAATAGAGCTTCTAAAATGTATCAGACATACAATTCTGTTGCAGGGCACTGCATGAGAAAGAGAAGCGGCCCAAGGGTGGCGTAACACGAACCCAATTCTTCCTAATCGCTTTCATTTGTAGCTTTGCATACTATGTCTTCCCCGGCTATCTCTTCGAAATGCTAACATCCCTCTCTTGGATCTGCTGGATATTTCCCAAATCCGTGCTGGCCCAACAACTCGGTTCTGGCCTTTATGGGCTTGGAATTGGTGCTCTTGGGATAGACTGGTCCACCATCTCATCCTACCTCGGAAGCCCACTTGCAAGCCCATGGTTTGCCACAGCGAATATTGCAGTAGGATTTGTTTTTGTTATGTATGTTTTGACTCCCATATGCTACTGGCTCAATGTCTACAACGCCAAAACCTTTCCAATATTTTCCGATGATCTTTTCACTTCAAGTGGCCAAGAATACAACATTTCATCGATCATTGACTCTAACTTCCACCTTGACCTTGCGGCCTATGAGCGAGAAGGGCCACTTTACTTGAGCACATTCTTTGCCATAACTTATGGTGTTGGTTTTGCTGCACTTACTGCTACAATAGTACATGTTGCGTTGTTTCATGGAAGGTAAGGAGACCACTTTGACGATATACATTTTAGCACGGCATTACTCTTTGAAAGATGTAATTTATTTTTAATAGTATTTAATAATTAAAAATTTTATCAAAAAAAATTATTTTATTAAAATTATTGAATATAATATTAAAATGCTAGAAATATTGTACAACCTATAAAGAGTTACTATTCTTTTATACATTATGATAATGCAATCAAATCTAAATTCAGCTGTAAAATGCAGAGAAATATGGGAGCAGAGCAAAGCAAGTTTTCAAGACAAAGGATTGGATATACACACTAGACTCATGAGAAGGTATAAGCAGGTCCCCGAGTGGTGGTTTGTGTGCATTCTTTTGATAAATATAGCAGTCACCATCTTTGCCTGTGAGTATTACAATGACCAGCTTCAGTTGCCGTGGTGGGGCGTTTTACTAGCTTGTGCAATCGCTATAATATTCACTCTTCCCATTGGAATCATTACCGCCATCACAAACCAGGTTGTTTATGCTGAAGATTTTGAATATATTATTTTTGAGGATAGAGTTATTGTTAGTATTTTTCCATCATTTTCTTCCAATTCTTAAGCTTACCTTTTGATGACTTGTCGATGACAGACGCCAGGCTTGAACATTATTACCGAGTATATAATTGGGTATATTTACCCAGGGTATCCGGTTGCTAACATGTGCTTCAAGGTGTATGGATACATAAGTATGACACAGGCAATCACCTTCCTGCAAGACTTCAAGCTTGGCCATTATATGAAAATTCCTCCTAGGACAATGTTCATGGCACAGGTTAGCTCATATTGCTAGACCCTATTTCATTCACATTGTCAATAACAATCTTTGACATCTGTATATATAGATTGTAGGAACTGTCATAGCCTGCATTGTGTATTTGGGAACTGCATGGTGGCTAATGGATACCATCCCTAACATCTGCGATACAACAGCCGCCAAAAGTGTGTGGACTTGCCCTAGTGACACAGTCTTCTACGATGCATCAGTTATCTGGGGATTGATTGGTCCACGGAGAATTTTTGGAAACTTGGGGACTTATGAGGCCATCAATTGGTTCTTCCTAGTTGGAGGAATTGCTCCATTACTTGTGTGGTTGGCAGCTAAGGCGTTTCCTAACCAAGAATGGATTAGACTCATCAACATGCCAGTGTTGATTGGTGCCACAGGCTATATGCCACCAGCAACAGCAGTTAACTACACAACTTGGATTATTATGGGTTTCCTTTCTGGGTTTGTTGTGTATCGATATCGACCCGACTTGTGGCAGCGCTACAATTATGTTCTTTCTGGGTCACTGGATGCTGGACTCGCATTCATGGGTGTGCTAATATATTTGTGTTTGGGCTTAGAAGATATAAGTGTTGACTGGTGGGGAAATGATCTTGATGGGTGCACATATGCTACCTGCCCCACAGCCAAAAATATTGAGGTGGAAGGCTGCCCAGTTTTCACATAGACATATTGCAAGCAGCAAACTAGTTAGCTTCCTTTTTGAGCTTCATCTTATATAAAACCCATCTTCTCTAAAAAAATTGAATGAGGTTGGTAGAGATTGGCAATTAATTAAAATCATTTTGTCATTAGAAGAATATATGTGTTGGTCAAATCCAATTTCAGCATAATGGATTTGCACGTGTCCTGTTAGAGATTTTCAGCAAAATTTGCTAAAAAGGGGTACGGACAATGGATATGGAAATTCCTGACAGAAACATTTGCAGTATATATGCTATTCTACAATTAAAACTCAATCGTCAAGTTCTCAATAGTATATAATAGCTTAAGTTACGTACTCTAGTGAGATCAGAGAGAAGGTTGGTAATGTAACGATCAAGAACCGGTTCACTTGCAGCATATGAGGAGGTTGGTAGAAAGTGTAGCACAACTAACAAACACATATGATGATTATGATTGCAGATTGTTGTTTCCTCATCAAATATCTTTTCGCATTTTTCTCCAACATAAGACAATTCTAAATCATTGTGGTTGCTTGAATGCTAGTTAGTATATCATTAATTTAGAAAAGAAAGGGTTGACATACTAGCGAGAATATCTAACATTCAATATCAATTGTTCTGATAATAAAACTTGGTGAACCCCAATTGATTAGCTGTGATGTTTTTACTTTTATAATGGACTTTTTAGGACAATTTGGAATCATAATAAAAGATACTTCATGGGATATTCATTTGAAATTGCCTGTGGCTGATGATCAGATGCACAAACTTAGTGTTTCTGCATTGCAGACTGATGTTGTTTTCCTAGGGGTTACTTTATGTGTAATGGAGCTTGGATGGGAATAGTATGTATCATCTCTTCTCATGTCAATTAGTGTCGTTTTTACATGGTTAATCATTTCTGCCCGTGAAGCTCTAGACAGGCTTCATTTGAGTGCTTTCATTCTTCTTTACTGATCTCTCTGTTGCTGAGGCTCAAGAGACAAGCCATAAGCCCAATGAGGTTCGTTGAAAACATTCTGTAATATTTTGTATCCAACATTTTACCGATCTCTCTGTTGCCGAGGATCAAGGGACAAGCCATAAGCCCAACGAGGTTTGTTGAACACATTCTACTTTTATCACATTCTTCATAAGTATTTCCTACTGCAGGCTGTTTTGCAATACTTTACTCTCGATATGTTATTACTAGTTAACTTGACAAGATGAGGGTGCCAGTAGGAAATTTTCGGAGGATTTAGGACTGAGGACCATCTTCATGTCTTGGAGATTCCGGAAGCTAAAAGCAGTCTGATAACTCATGCGTTTCAACTAAGGTTTTTCATCATGAAAATCAGAGTTTGAATTTCCTATTTATTTTTTCTAGTTCTACTGACGTTTATATGGGACTAGTTTGCATTATTGTACCATATTACTAAAGACTACTTGATTCACTGCCATTTTGCTACCTAATTCCAGGCCATTAATTCAGACCTCATTTGTAGATAAAACAAAATGGATGACTAAGTAGGTTCAATATCACCATGTGTGTAAGCAGCTGCAAAAAAGACTTTCCTAATTATTTTTGGCAGTTAACCATTTGGAGCACTCCTATTTATTATTTAAGATCTTATACCACACCTGCGAAGAGCAAAAGAAACCATGGAAGACTCTGCGCATGAGATTAAGACCTCTCAATTTTTTTTTTTTTTTTTAGTTCTGCAAACTTCGATTCTTCTTGTTTTTACGAGTCTGCTTCTCATTCTCCTTATCTGCTTCTCATTCTCTTTATCTGTTTTCTTTTGAATAATTTTTGTGCAGTATCTGAGGTTAATAAAGATGAAGATGCTAACATCACATCATTCTCAACATCTTCATCAGAAGGAGTGGCATCAAAATCTCAATCAGAGATTACTGAATTGCAAGAACCTGAAGGGATCATACCCATCAAACAAGTTGCCATAACTGTGCCTACCGCAGATCACCCTTCCATGCCAGCCCTCACATTTGGGATGTGGGTCTTAGGAGCCCTCTCATTTGTCTTTCTATCGTTTCTAAACATGTTCTTTTGTTACCGCACTGGACCTCCATCAATCACAGCCGTTTCAGGTCAAATGGCTGTGGTGCCTCTAGGCAAACTAATGGCTGCAAAAATCAAAGACCGTGCATTCTTTAAACAGAAACATTGGGAATTCAGACCGATTCCTGGACCCTTCGATGTAAAAGAATATGTTCCCATCACCATCTTTGCCAAATTTGGAGCCGGCAGTGTTTATGCTATTCATATTGTTACTGTTGTTAAGGTCATTTATAAGAAACACATCACCTTCTTTGTCTCCCTCCTGGTTGTTTTTACAACACAGGTTACTTCTCTATCACATAATCTTTAACATTCATTAATTTTAAAGTTATGTGCATATGTGTAACACCCAAAACCCACGATACGGTAACAAAGATCTTGACTGGTCTTTTGGTTGTAACTAATCTAGTTTAAGTGAAAAAAGTTCTTATGCTTGATATGGTGAAAAATATTTACAATTTAAAATTAAATTAAATTAACACAAACATATTAATTCAGTTTATTTTAATCTAAATTAAATATTCAGATTATATTTTTTCGAAGACATGCAGGAGAAACCCTAAAACAAAATATTTAACCTATTAAATTCTAATTTTGTTATATATATAATTGTCAAGTATATTTTTGACTATTAAATAAAGATTTAAAGATTGTCTAATTTTCTAAATATTTGGTGCGTAGTCCTTTCCGTCAAATTCCTCTTTTCGTAATTAATTAATTGAAATTATTAATAAAATTTAGATGTGCTAAGCTTTAAGCTTAAAACCAGTGACGAATATCAGCACAATTGCAGAGCGGACATGGCGACTGAAACCGGTGGGGCAAAGGAAGATGGCGGCAGCGTCATGGGCGGCATCAAAGCGATGCGTTCTCAACTGGAGGCTCGAATCCAGAACCAGCACAACACGCACTTAGACCTACTCTCGTCTCTCCAAAACAGCGTCCCCAACATCGTCTCCTCTCTCGATCTCTCTCTCAACATTATTTCCAACTTCAACCGCCGTAGCTTTCACCCAACTCCGCCGCTTCCCGAAATCCCCAAGTTGCCCTCCAAGCCCATCAACGGTTCTCAGAATCCCAAAAATGCCAGAATGGATACCGCTGAAAGTATTCAGCGGTCGCCGGAAGGTGGCGACGAGAGAAGGGGGGCAAATTTCGTTGTTGACGAGAGTGGGAGTCCGTTGGCGGTAGTGAGGGCGACGGTTGCTGCCTTTTTAGTACAGCGCCTCCCGTTCAAGCCCATTGACTCGTCGACGCTGTCGAGGAAGCTGGAGAGTGACGAGAACGCGACGCCGGCGGGGAAGAAAGCTTTGAGAGAGCTGGGCGGTGAGTCGGGGGCGATTTTGGCGGTGGAGATGGCGTTGAGGAGCATGGCTGAAGAGAATGGTGGGGTCGAGCTTGAAGAGCTCTCTATTGGTGGGAAATCGAGGGTTATGGTTCTGAGTATTGACAGAAGTCGGGTGCTGAAGGAATCTCCCGAAAGGGTGCAGCAAAATCAAGAATTGATTGCGAATGGAAACAACAGTACATTGAATCCAAGTCAAAGTCAAGGGGATTTGTATGGGATGCAGAGGCCGGGACCGGATATGTGGGACTCGCATATGGCGGGTTGGGGAGGAATGATGGGAGCCAGGGGGAGAGGAGTGATGGGGATGCAGAGAGGTAGTAGACAACAAATGAAGGCAAGGACGGAAGAGGATGACTGGAATGATATTCAAGAAATGTTGAATAAAAAGACTTATAAGGAGTCTCAAAGATCAAAAACCGGTGAGGAACTGTTGGACCTCATTCAACGACCAACTGCTAAAGAAACTGCTGTGGCTGCAAAGGTATATTTGGTGTTTCATTTATTTGTATGTGTGTATGTCTGTATGTATGTATGCAATTGGCAGCTCAAATGTTTAAGTGTTGTTTCTAATAATAGTTCAAGAGCAAAGGTGGTTCGCAAGTGAAGGAGTATTGTTCATCTCTAACGAAAGAGGATTGCCGACTTAAATCCGGTTCATTTGCTGCTTGTGAGAAGGTTGGTAACAAGTTTATTGTTGGTAGCATTGCTTTGCTGGTTGGTTAAACAATTATGACTGTGATTGCCGATAATTTTCTCCTCAAACCAATATTTGTTTGCGTTTGTCTCGCATTTTTTGATGGTAAATCAGTATGCTAGAAGCGTTGCTGGGTGATAGTGCCTGTGAATGCTTAGATGCTATTTGTGATAACATGTAGTAGGTGGTACTTCAAAAAGTGTGGATATGTCTGGGGGGAAAGAGTTCAGGTGATGATGCTTCCTGATTAAATGAACATGAGTGTTAACTTGTAAATGGTACTCTGGATGATAAGGAATGGGAGAACGTTTATGTAGTTGATATCATTAGTTTGATTGAGGCTTAGTTAAGTTGAGTTGATTTGATTTATAAATAAGAACTAAACAGTGATATAAAATGAGTTTACTGTACAATGGTTAATGAGTGCCAGATTGGTATTATGGAACCATATGCCCTGCAAAGTTTGGGGGCATCTGGTTGGTTTTGGATATGTAACCTTTCACAACAAAACTAGCATCTTTGACCCATTTTTCCTTGTTTGTGAAAAAAAAATAGTCATGTATAATGAAACTTTGATACTACTTACTGTCATTTATGCTGAAGTAACTTGACATGTTCACAACTGATTCATTTATTGTTTATGTATGTTGTAGTCTATAAATATGTGTCATATTTTCATATGTTATAGACTTTTGGTGGTTATTCTGAATACTTAAATTCTTTGCAGGTTCATTTTCGGCGAATTATTGCTCCACATACTGAAATTGGTTTAGGTGATTGTTCCTTTCTTGATACTTGCCGCCACATGAAGGTAACAAATTTCAGTTCTTCAACTGATGTAATTGGATTCTGTGACTCTGAGAGTAATATGCTTGTGTTTCCTTACTCAGACATGCAAGTATGTCCACTATGAGCTAGATCCCGAGAGAGATTTACCACCCACTATGATGGTTGCTGGAGCTCTCCCTCCCTCCAAACCGTTAAAGCCTCAGCGTCCTGAATATTGTTCTCAGGTAGAACTTGGTGAACCACAATGGATTAACTGTGATATTCGTACTTTTAGAATGGACATTTTGGGACAGTTTGGAGTCATAATGGCAGATCCTCCCTGGGATATCCATATGGAATTGCCTTATGGGACGATGGGTGATGATGAGATGCGCAATCTTAATGTTCCAGCATTGCAGACTGATGGTCTGATTTTCCTCTGGGTTACAGGACGTGCAATGGAGCTTGGACGTGAATGGTACGTATTATTTGCTGTCTATCAGTATCTTAGTGGAAGGATAATGGTTTCTGTATGATAATCTTTAAACAGGCTTCAGTTGAGGGCTTTGCTTCTTGCAGTTTAGAACTTTGGGGATACAAGCGTGTTGAGGAGATCATATGGGTGAAGACTAATCAACTTCAGCGGATAATTAGGACAGGGCGGACTGGTCATTGGCTCAATCATAGTAAGGAGCATTGCCTTGTTGGAATTAAGGGGAATCCAGAAGTAAATAGGAATATTGATACTGATGTCATTGTTGCTGAGGTTCGAGAGACAAGCCGTAAGCCAGATGAGGTTTGTTGAGCAAATTCCTATCTTTTGATAATCAATTCATTATGTATTATTGAAACTTTATTGTCTCATAGATAGACTGGTTCATTCTAATTCTGGCTTGAAGAATGCTAATGGCCAAAATCTTTTTTCCTTTTGTGATTTGAATGTCATGAGTATTGTTTTCTGTAGGATTGTTTCACCATAATTAGTAATTACTGTCTTCTCGTTACTACTTTTATGTAAAAGGATATTACGATAATCCTTTCTTTATCTGATGTACAATTGCGTTTATATGAATGTCTTGTTGGCAGATGTATCCTATGCTAGAGAGGATAAGCCCAAGGACAAGAAAGCTGGAATTGTTTGCTCGCATGCACAATACTCATGCAGGGTGCGCTTTCTTTATTCATATTTATGCTTTAGCTGGACATTTTGCAAGGACTTGGGACTGAGGACCATCTACATTTCAAATAGTTTTGGGCATTCCCAAAGCTAAGAGTAATCTAATACGTTAACTCTTTTGGAATAAAAGTTTTCATCATGACAATCAGCATTTCCTTGGAAAAAATGAAAAATCAGAATCTAGTGTTGCCTAGTAAATTTCTCTGCCCAGGGAATTCATGCCTTACGGGTATCTCTTTTCCCACTTGAAGCAAGCTCCATCTATTCTGCTGCCATACATTTGTCTCTTTTATGAAAAATCAGGCTTTGAAATTTACCTATTATGACATGGAAGAAGGTTATTGCAGATGAGATCCAATTCTGGCTCCTTATATTAAAACTGCTTTCTTTGTTATCAGGTGGATGTCACTCGGCAATCAGTTGGAAGGAGTACGATTGGTTGATGAAGGCCTGCGGGCAAGGTTCAAAGCTGCATATCCAGACGTGGTGGTGCAGCCACCCTCCCCTCCTAGGGCTTCTGCAATGGAAATAGACTCCAATGCTGCACAAAGTAGGAGCCCTTTTGCAGTAACAGAATCAAGGTCCTCTGCCCTGCAGTTTGCAGAGTCGGCAGCTCCTGAGGTTCCCTATCCTTCGGAAGAGAGGTGAATGGCTGTAGACACGGATATGGTCAACTGAACAGAGCACTCCATTGGCCCTTTGCATGTCTAGTGCTGAGATTAGGAAGAACTGTATTTTTGTTCAGTTCATAGCAGTTTAGAGCCATTTTTTCAGAAGTTTCTGTGCTTAGATTTTTAGAGGAGGTTATAAGAAAACTGCATTACACTTGAGTTTCCCAATAGCTAGGGCAACTTGTGTAACCCATATGGCAAAGCGTGTAAACTTGAACACTAATAATGGTTATCGTACTATATTTATCAAGCTGAAATTTTCCACTTAATTACTGTCAAATAAACAGAGCTCCGATTTGCATTACTGGAATCTTTCCCACTGAACAATAATAATGACTAGCTGGAACTCACAACCCACAATTCCATTGGCGACTGTACCGACAGAGATATCTGATGAGAAGGTGTCGGCACCACGTTCACAACCAGCTGGCAACTATAAATTAATGGAAATTGATGAGAACCCTTTGTCCCCTCCATGATATCAGGCGCTTTTGTTTTGGATTTATTCTGTCAACTTTTACTTTTTTTTAAACCTGGACACTGGCGTTTTCTTTTCTTAGAAAGGTGCAAAAGAGGTAAAGAAACTTCCTTTTTTACAAGCCCATTAAATAAATAAATAGCATATATTGCGATTTCGTTGCAAAAACAAATGGATACAGATATATCAAAAGACTAACAGTTTGGTTCTCTTTAAGGAGTAGAAAGAAATACAAAATTATAAATATCACGTGAACCAATTTTTCAAAAATTATACGAGCAATGCTATAGGTTTTTTTTTTTTTTTTTTTCRAAGGAAGGATTCTGGGTAAATATAATGCCGTTCACATCACATGACGGCACCGATTATTGCACGCATTGCTAATCCAACAACAGCTGTCAGGACAAGTGAAAAACTTGGTGATGGAGATGGGGAGGAAGAAGGTCTTGGGATGGTGCCAAAGTCGGTGGGATTAGAGGGCGCAAATGCATCCAGCGCACTGGGACCATTAGCAGGAGCGTATGCAGACACACTTCCAACAGCAATGTGAAGCTTCTGCCTCTTCTCGCAGTGCCCCGGTTCTCCACTAGTGAAGTAGAAATCCCCATTTGTAGTTATGTTGAACAGAGAGTTACCATTGCTCATGTACAGGATTGGATCAGTAATGTTGCACGAGTTGTAAGATTTCTCCGTGACTTGAATCACTGAATCTTGACTTGGGGGATACAAAAACACTGCAATAACAACAACAAAAATAATAAGAATAGAGATAATTAACTTTTTCTTATGGGCAACCCAAATGATGAATGTGATATGGTTATTAATGGTATTCATTTTTTCTTGATGTTTTGGAATGAGAAGGAGAAATGCGAGTTCACTATAAAAAGAAAATGAGGGAGAAAAATATGAACTTACGGAGGGAATCTCCAATCTTGAAGGTGTTATACTTGGACCACTTGGCGTAGACTAGTGGGTTTGCAGAGGTGGGAACTCCCCAAGCATCTAAATTTCCAACCTTGTGCTGATAGCATAGCGCTTTGGTTTGCAATAACAAAAGAAACTGAAAGGCAGACAGTAAGCGAAGTGTAAGATTGGCTTTAGCCATCTCACCTGCACCTGCTCTCTCAAACTATTGGCCTGATTGTCTGTATAAAGATTGGTGAATGAAACAAAAGACGACAAGGTGAAGGCTAAATTACTTGTATGTCCTCTTGAAATAAACTTAACATGTTGTAATTATATTAGAGATTTGGCTGAATGGTCAAACCTCGAACGGGGAGAAGTCCAGAAATCAACAAAATGGACGGTGGAGATAAAAAACAAATGAGTTTGTAATGGAAGATGCTTGTGGGAGGGAAGACTTGGATTCTTCTTTAATCATATGAGATCCAATCCAATAACAGCTTTCAAAAGGCATGGATAGAATAGGAATTTTGTAATTTGAAACGGGTTGTTGATAATGGCACATGGGCCAGTTGGATGGACTTCACAACTGTGACCCCAAAGCAGAATGGGTGTGTATGGTTGTAAGGATTTGTAAGTAGAGACCGGAGAGTTGCGATGTTTTGTCAAAATATTGATTCAATTAATAATCATGTCATCATGTGGAGAGAACAGCAAGACCTTTCTGCTCTCACATGGTTAAGTTTTCTGGGATTATCATCTCTAAGAAAAGGCGGCTTGAACTTCCATTGACTGCAGATGCTAAGGTACACTGAATTGTTTATTGATCAATAGAATTATGATCAAATTGTGCATTTATCTGGGATTAATTGTAAGAGCAAGGCAGATTTTCTTTGCAAAATTTGAAGCTACGCGTTGTAGTTTCCTTATGCAGGTGACTTTTTTCTTTTTTTTTCGCGGACCCCTTAAGAAATATATCACTTATGAGGCATCCCTGTTCTCAACTTAGACATCCGACCTCAACAGTAAGCATTCAGAATTCTAGATTATGAAGACGCAATAGCTGATTCAAGAATGGCAACAAATAATAAACTGTTCATGACGAAAGTAGAAAAAATAATCCGTTCTCAATACATAAATTCAGAGATGAATTGCCAGGGTACATGAATATCAAAACCTTAAAGCAACATAAATTTCCTAACATTAACATTCACGGAGACACTCTCAGCAGTTGTGCAGCATAAGATCACAGCAGGAAAAAAAAAACCTAACTATCTAAAAGCATTGACTCCAGTCATTCTTTCACCTTGAAATCATTTCTTATACTTTACATTTACTGCCTGAATATTCTTTGAAGCCTTATACTGATTATGACTCAACCCAGAATACTCCCTCTCCTTATTTATCAGGTTGTAATTTAATGAGAAAAGAAAGCCGATTGCAGACATAAAAATTTTCCGAGGTTTGCTCCTCGAAGTGAATCAGACACTCAGTGGTTCTGCCTCTGTATCTCTCTCCTTCCAACGTAGTGATCCTGTAACGGTAGAAATGTATTCATAATGAATTTTAGAACTTAGAAAATGAGGAAGAAGGGGGACAAAAGAAAGAAATTTCAGAAATGATAAATGGTTAGAAAGTTCAACCTATTTAAATTGAGTTTTATGGTATAAAATAAAAGTAGTCCAAAACTTCAATTCTGACAAATAAGGTTACAGCCATTTGGCCTTTCCTAAGAAATTGAGAGAATAGCAGGAATCCAAATGCAACCAGAGAAGTTACTCAGCTTTTGACTCTCTGCAATCACCATGAGCTGCTTCTGCAGTACAGATGCCACAAAGAGGAAAATCGGGCACATGCCAAACATGGTGGTGATGGGAAAGGCATCAACCTGTATTAAGAATGCAAACCAACTTTGTAAAGACAGATTGAAGAATAAATTCTTTGATCCCTTTTTAGGGTGGAAAGAGGGTTCATCCCTCTATATATCACAAGAAAGTTTATGCAATATGTTACAGAGCTACTGATATCACTTGCTAATAATAGTATTATTAACTCCAACTCAGAATAACAGAGAGAGAGACAGTAAAATAATTCATAATGGTTTCAACTCACATTGTACAACATAACACAGACAAAGATGTTCAGAGGAATGCAAAAGAAGTTCATGATGGTGCTCCTAGCCTCCTCAGGGATGTACCGGGACCTCACCTTCATGATAGATGGCCAGAATATTCCCACACAACCCTCAAATGTAAAGAAGCCAAGGAGCTGAAGGCAGCCAGAAAATGAGCTGCCATCACCTTTCACGCCAGAAGGTACTTCCAAGAACTGCTCTACCACAGACAACTTATAGTAATCACCAGTATTTCCGTGATACCAAAAAATAAAAAAAAAATAATTACATGGTTAAAGAGAGAGAGAAAGCAAGATGAGGAAACAGCAGCATAACATACATTTGTTATAATGGGAAGCAGGAGGGAAGCTGCAGATATTACAAAAACAACCTGCATATAGCTCTCAACTTTAGGAGTAGAGTAGGCCAAAAGTTGAGAGGCTAATGAGCTTCCCAACCTCGAAGCCAACTTGAATGTCGCAAATATGAACCCATGTGGAATTTCTTCATCATTTGGGCTCAGAGCAGGAGTCCAAAGGAACACAAAGGTGTACATTGAACCTTCAAATAGAGACCGTATGGCACCTAACAGTGCAATCCTCTCCTCTGACCCCACATGTAAAATGTATTAACAGAACTTCACAAAAAATACATTTAACCAAAAAAAATATAAATGGGCGTGGGGTGTTACATGTTGAGGTTCTATCTTTTACACTATTTAGAACAAATTGGTCAAAGTAGAGAGATCATCTAAAGTTTTCCGTAGGGAAACCAAAAAAGTGCAGACAGTTAAAGACAAACAGAATTATAGCGAATATTTGTGCCCTTAAGATGGATCATAGTTTACATGAGCAAGCAAAATGGACACGGTTCACTCAGAGGCTATAGTCAAGGCAGGATAGGGATTTGACAGAAATAACAATCAAGAAGAAGTTATCACCACAACAAGGAATTGACAAATCTCCACATTCCTTTGGCATCTGTGTCATGTATAAAAACTTTTAAGAATGTGCTACTTAGCCTGCATAATTAGAGTTGGTAGCCTACACAAAGGGCTACTACGCCAGCTGTATTGATATTTTCTGAAAGGAGGTGCATGACTATTCAAATGAAAGAAACTCTTATAGAGAATATGTTAAATATTGGCTAAATAAATTAGTAAATAAATTATTCCTAAATCTAAAAGAAATCCTATTGATTATAGGAAGTCTTGGAAAGGAAGAGAATCCTATTTAAGGTAGGAAATAAAAGAAAATATCTAGAAATATTCTAAAAGCAAGCATCCCACATTGCTTAGGGACAAGTTGGGAGAAGGCTTGAGGAGCTATATAAAGGAGCTTACTCCTTGGTTACAAGTATCTCACAATACGGAGTGAGTCTTCTCAAGTATTGTTTTAGCTCTAGGTAAAATCCTCTATAATGTGAGGTAGGATAAATTCCTTACTAGTGAGGTGGGGTAAATTCCTCTCTAGTGAGGTGATATAAATTCCTCTCTAAGAGGTGTGAGTGGG